>JACTOM010000562.1:3190139-3262220 GCA_015832385.1 Elymnias hypermnestra | reverse complement strand
CTCTAAAAAGTAAGAAATAATTGCGTATTCTTTTATAGTGTTCTTCGTATTCTCATATTTGGAGTCGGTGTCAGCCGAGGTACCTTCGTATATAGCTGTAGGTTGTAACTACATATATAGCTACAGGTGGGAGAGACGCGAGAGCTGCCAAGTGAATAGAATATCTACCTTGGTTGACGCAGTCTCCGAATATAAGAATACGGAGAACACTATAAAAGAATACGCAATTATTTCTTACTTTTTAGAGCATATTAATATATTTATAAGTATGTTTTGAAGACAGTTCTTTAGTTGTTAAAATTTTTATTTATATGGCTAATTTTTTTACACCTTCGATTGGTTTAAATAGAAATTTCTAAAGTAATCTAGTACTAAATATAGCCTATGTTACTCAGTGATAATGTAGCTTTCTAATGAAAAAATAATTATTAAAATCGGTCCAGTACTTTGAGTTTCTTCGTTACATACAAAAATACAAATAGTTCCTCTTTATAATATTAGTGTAGATATACAATAACAGTTGGGTTGAGTTAAGTTGGGAACAAAATAAAACATAGTGTGGGCAACCATAGGTTTTTTTTTATATAATTCTCTTAGTCCTAATTGTATCCATAGGATTGCATCACAGCGGTGAAGGGTGCTGTCGCCTTGGTCACCTTTTCACCAGCTTCCTTAGTTATTTTCTGTAAAATAAAGTACAATTATATGTATTTATCTGCTTTAAGGTCACTCTATACACAAAAAATGACAATGACATCAGTGAATATTAATTTTCATAACACATCAAATAATGTAGGTAAGATAGTTATTCATCATAATAAGTTGTTTTTAAATTCGCATGAGTTCACCATCTCAATATATATTTTGTTTAAACTTTGTTATATTACACACCTAAGGTGAAAAATAGAGCAATCTCGCCCGCGGATTTTTTTAAGACCGCTGGGGAGATTACCCTATTTTTACTCACAGTGGGATGAAAAGAGAGACCTTTTCAAATTGACTTTTAAATCAATAATTAAAAAGGAAACTGTCGTCTTGAGCTTCAAGCCGCTTTTGACATTGCTGGGTTACCACCAGAAGGAATAGTGAGTTAAGTAGTAAATAAAATCTAACCAGTAGGGACTAAACATACTTTTTAAGTTTTCATCCAGCAGTAGGAAAAAATTAGAAGGGCTCTCACAAGAGAAATATTTGTTAAAATGATATACTCATGTTAATTATAACTGAGAATTCAGTATTTTTCTATTTACCCTAAACCTACACCAATCTTGTTGAGTGTGACTCAATATCATATTTTTTATACCAATTTTCTTGGTTTAAAAAAAAATCAAGAACTATAATAATTATAATTTTGTTTTACATATTCGCAAACCTTTTTTCTTGAACACAATTTTTAGTACTCTTATGTAAATGAAAGTTTTGATAGTAAGTAATTTGGCAATGCAAATTTTGGGAAAGAAAAGTGTTAATATACGCTTCTCTTCTAAATAAATCTTAAATAACTTTTTAAAATACCTTAAGTTTCTTCTCATATGCAAGCCTGTGGACAGTCTTGAACTTCCTCTTGTCTTCAAGTTTGCGTACCACGTCGCGGTACTTCCAGCCGACTTCATGGGAGAGACGACCAACATGACAGTACTGCAAATATTATATTACTACACTATAATCTGATTCAAAGTATTGTCTATTAAAAATAATAGATAAAGTCATCAGAATATAATAAAGTTACAACAGCAGTTTTGAAACTTTCAGTCGCAAATTACCCAATAATAACATCATGAATATTCTCTACAAAAATTTTACATTAGAAATACTTGTAAGCTACATAAAATTAACAACTTATTTAAGGGCATCTATCTTTTTCTCTATAGGGGTTGTAAATATTGGAGAATGGTCTCTTGCCCCTGGTATATATACCAATAATCTCTTCACTTAAAGTGGGAATTTGCCAACTTGCTCAGCTACAGCATCGTTTTTTTTTTAAGCAGACAGATTAGTACTTGACTGTGATCACACATGGTAGTAAGTGATGATACAATCTAAGAGGTTGATGTGCTTATCCAGTAAGATGCAATTTTACCTATTATGGTTTTTACACAGCATCATACTGGAACACAAATCTATGATTGGTGGCAGGTCTTTGCTGATAACTAGCCACTCCAGGAGCCTCCAACAATCCAGACTAATTAGGAAATTAAATTTACTATATTCTATTAATACCAGGATCTCTGCTAGCAAAGCATTAGCACCACTGCACCAGCAAGGCCATTACTATGTTATATAAACTATTTAATTTTGCCTATACTGGTCCTATTAACAAACCATACCCAAACAAAATTAATCTAGCCAGCTGGAGACTGTCAATGTATTCGTTTTCATTTAATATTTTGTATATTGGAAGATTTACTTTTTTCATCATAATATAATAGAAACCATAGAAGCATTATAAACAAACATTATCCCATTTTTTTTAATTTTTGAGTGTTTAAAATATTATTTTTGATTAAAAAAAAACCCAAATAGTTGATATGCAACATCTACACACCTTGATAGGTGTGTAGATGTTACCAAGTTTTGTTTGGGGCACATATTGTTTCTCTTACAAAAAAAAATTGCTCTCCCAACACAAATGTGATGTTTTGTCGACTCCTGTGATGTTTCGATTCCAATATAATTGATCTGGGTTCCATTGGTACTCCCATCTACATATCCTAAAGGGACTAAAGTTTCTGTAATTAGTCATCTCACCTTGCGTCCAGGTTTAAGACAGAAGACACGGAGCGCTGCGGGCACAACCACGCGGCGGCGGTTGTCATAGGGAGGTGGGCAACCATCATAAGCACGGAGTCTCCTCAATGCATCCTTTCCACGCTCAGTTTTGTGTGGGATCATGCCTATAATTGGAAAAGCCTATAAATATTGTCACATTCTCAAATTCGAATATGTTATTGTTATTAAGTTCATAATGTTTTCTTTTATCATATATTATCAAATAATGTAGGTAAAGAAAATTAATAATCATGTAAATATGTATTGCATCTAATTAATGGTCTTTAAGTTGACCATGATAAGCCAAAACCACCTCACAACTTGAAAAAGTGTTAGCATTTAGGCCCTAAAACATTTTGGCTGTGCTTTGCAAAACATTTTGCCAATATGCCGCCTAGAACTTTAAGGGTGTTTCAGAATATTTATGTACTAATGTAACATTAGTCAATGTCAGATTTTTACCTAATTGATAATTTATCAATCTAGCATCTGTGAATAAGCAATTTCTATATAGGTATGGTCTAACTTATCATAAATAATATACTTGGAACTCTTAAGTTTGCTTAATAATTTTGTATAAAACCCTGGTATCTATTTTTCAAACAAATGTCAGTGTTATAGCTAAATATTAATTACTTAACAAACAAAACAATACAAATAACATACAATCAAATAAATTATAAAATATGATTCAGCCACACTAGGATACTGATATTACTGCTACAACTAATTTCATTTGGATATATTTCATTGCAAAATTTATAACTTTCAGGAAACATAATTGAATTTTAAAAGTATAATTCAATTAAAAGGTTTTTCATTTCATAATTTTGTTTATTATATTTAGTAGACCACTGTTTATATAAATTGTATATTAAAAATGCATTATCTACAATAGCCTGCTACTTGTTAAGCAGATTCCCTTAAACAGTATGCAACATAAATTACCATTTAAATGCAAGTAATTAAAAAGAAACCTTACCTCTGACAGTTTTCCATAACACCTTGGATGGTGCCCTGAAGTGGAATGGTCCTCGGGCTGGGTTCACATTGCAACGTTTACGCAAGAATGACATAAACTTCAACTTATTCCTGAAAACAATTGTCTATTATAGTACTTTAACTAATCATGATTTCCAAAATGTTGAATTTTTTCAATTTCAGATCCATAAAAGAATATCAACATAAACATTCAGTCGCAAATTACCCAATGAAACATCATTTTGGAACGTACACTTATATAAAGAAAACAATATTTTATACTAATCCAAGCACTTTAACGTTTATAATAATAATAGGGCAAATAAAGTACTTGTTAAAAAAAGTTCTCAACACTAAGATAATTTAATTAGAATGACATAAAAAGAATTGTTTTATGCAAATTTCACTTACAAAAGCCCTTTTTTTAAACTCCTAGCAACATTACCTTCCAATAGATGAATTCCAATGTAATTAATGATTATATATTTAAAAATGACTAGTGTTATCCACTAAACTATCCAAAAAGCAGTATCTTATTAAAGTAATAGTAGTAATTGTGTTATTTTCTCTAATCCATATCAACTAGCTATAAATTTTTTGCTAAACAAATTAATAAATACATACCTGAAGAAATTTCCTGAGATGTTCAGTTGTTCACATCTCACGACAACAACTTTGTTTCCCTCTAATAGCACTTTGGCAATGACCGCTGACAAACGGCCCAGCAGGTGGCCACGGCCATCGATGACTATGGACTGAAATCAGACAAAGTGGACTATTTACTAAAAGCCCATAAAATTAACAACGAACTAAAATCGAAAAGGTTGACTTTAATTAAAATTTGAAAAAGCGGAGTATAGACGTAATTCCGATAAAAGCTTAGTTATTTATTAAGCACTTATTAAGCAATATAAAAGCACAATCCACTAAAAACTAAAGTTGATAAATAAGTGCATGCTGTAAACCAATGTTCTAACCTCAAATGCTAAACAAACTAAAATACAAGAATATTATCTATTTTAATAATATTTAATGGTCCGGATGAAACGAAATTACTTTCAATATTGTCTATATTTAAAATATGCCAATAAAATTGAACAACTATCTGTATTAATAAATAGGCACGTGTACACCATTTATGAAATACTATTACCGACACAAATTAGATAACATAAGCCAAATGGTAATTGTAATAATATTTCTTCAATTCGTCACAAAAAATCTGTATTACTTAAGGAGTTTTACAAGAAAATAGTTATTTAAATTCTTACCTTATTACTAAAGCCCGTCATTTTCTTGACAACAAAAACGGAAAAGACTATCTTTTTGAAGAAATATGGCTACCGGATACATATTCCGTTTTGTTGCCAGTATTATTTCCATAGACTATGGTTAGAGTTACTAAAACAAGCCGGATATTGTCGCGATAAAGGAAATGTTTTGGTTTATAAGGATGTATAAAATAAAAAAGATATTTAATTGAAATACATCGCAAGTAAATGCAAAAAAGAACTAAAACCGTAGTAGTGTTGTAAAAATGTTTACTATGTATTGTAACACTAAATTTAGGAGTGCAGGATTTTACATTGAATGGTGCACATCACTTATGCTTTGAGCTTCTTACAAAAAGCCTAGAATTTAGACAACGCATTAAGAGGGCGCCTATGGAACAGAATACCCATATGGTTAGGTATTTTTGGTGATAAGGAACATTTTCATTATTAACGGACAAATCTATGCCAAATATATGTCAAAGTATCTGTCACTAATGATTAATTTCGATGTCCATGTCTTAAAATATCCGTTGTTATAAATTTCCGACTCAAAAACAATTTTAATTTTTTAACGTATTACCGTTTCATAAATCCTTGAATGCTGCACACACGAAAAAAGATGACTAATTTTCACATTCTGCATAAAAGTGAGACCGCAGATCAAGCGATAGGGAGGTGCGATCGGTCTAAGCGTTCGGCTTGTAACGCATCTACCTTCCTTTTACTCCATCACCCGATGCTTCCAAATATAACAGAAACAGCGGAAGCACACAACCTTCAGTTTATAAGTGGTGTGAAAGTTTATGTGGTTGTTTCATTGTTTATTTATACATACATAGCATCACGCCTCATTCCCATAGGGGTAGGCAGAGAAAACGTCCTTCCACTTGACACGATCCTTGCATATCTCCTTCGCTTCTTTCATTCTCGCTAAACTTTACATACAAGTTCGTCGGTTTAGAGTACTCTTGACTTGGCCTTTATTTAAAATGTTCTGGATTTGATCCAGGAACGTTCCCTTTCAAACTTTCGCATTCACTCTTGACTCATAAATCCTTTTTGTCAGTCTCTTTCCATTTATTCTCTCTACATGCCTAAACCATCTAAGCATACCTTTCTGAATTTTAGTCACTACATCTTTTATACCACAACATTCTCTTATCACACTATTTCTTACTCTGTCACTCTGTTTTAATCCACTCATGCTTCTCAACGCTCTCATCTCTACCGCATTTATTTTACTTTTGTGATTCTTCTGCCATACCCAACCTTCGCGAGCACACATAAGTGTTGGCACCAACACTCCAGCATGCACAGCCAGTCGGGCCCTTTGAGACACCATTTATTTATTTATTCTTATTGCACACAAACATACAGATTTTGAAAGAAAACACTAACAGAATTTTAGATAAGAGTGTACAAAGGCGGTCTTGTAGCTTAAAGTGATCGCCTCCAGACAACCTTGGAGATAGTACCCCATGAAATTACTGGGTAAGTGCAATAAAACATCCTACTATAATTTCTACTACTAGAAATACAAGTACACACACATACATATACATACATAGATATACATACACATACATTCAAATAATTATATAGACTACATAAATACATACATACATATGTGATATACACCATCTGGCTATTCATAAAGGCGTACAGAGTACCATTTACCATATTCCCTGCATTCACTCTCCTTTCAATATCACTTTCACATGTTCCATCTATTGTAAATTTAGATCCCAAGTATACAAATTCTTTCACCTCTTCCACTTGTTCCCTGTCTATCAAAATATTGCCATTCGTCATAGATTTTAGTTTTGCCATTAGTTTGCAATCACTTTCATTCCTTTCCCTTTCTATCCCCTTCATTCATATTACTTACCATCTCCATTAGCGGATGACGCAAGTATTACTTGATCATCATCGGAGAGTAAACATTTGATGAGTAATTCATTAATTCTTAATCCATACATACTTTCTTTTAAATCTGTCAAACAGTTATCCATGAATAGTTTGAACAGCCATGGTGACTCAACACAACCCTGTCGAACACCTCTTTCGACAGGAAACCACTCCGTGTACGCCCCACTTACTCTGACACAAGCACTAGAACCATCATAGAGAGACTTCAATGCTTGAATCAGATTACCGCTCACCCCATAAGTAGATAACGTTGACCACAACTTATTCCTCACCACTCGATCATAGACCTTTTCTAAATTTATGAAAGCGAAATAAACCTTTTTAAATAACATTGTTTATTATAATAACAATTTCTCATCAATGTTTTCTTATGACGTTATCATGTAAAATTATAGCCCGTAAGCCGACTTACAGACAACAAATTTTTTATTCTTTGACATATTATTATCCTTGTGATGCATAACTGACATCTCGCGGAGAATGACATGTCAATGTCAGTCAAGTGTCAATGCTGTTTGGCGTATGTTGTTGTATATTATGCTCTGTGCAGTGCGCTGTATGTATGTCTATTGTCTTAACATGTATAATAGCTATCTATAATCAAAGCAGTTGTAATAAGCTAAAAATAATTAATAGATATATATTCATCATTGCAGATTCAGTTCATGAGACCACGTCAGTGCATGTATCTAGATAAAGAAATGAAAGACAAAGTTAAATCAATAGTAAATTGAAAATGGAAATCCCTTATAAGAAGATATTTATTTACATTTTAACATTTGCGGCATATGCATACACTGGTATTGGTTCAAGTATGCTAAGAAATTTGAAAGATGCGGTTTTATCTGCGGAATCAGTATTTGGGGATGTTTTTAAAAATGTTATAACTATAGCAGAAAAGTTTAAGTCTTTACATGATGTATTTGATGCTGCAGTTGAAGAAGATTGTATATTTTCTTGTCCAGGAGGTTGGTTACTTACTTCTTGTTACATACATATCTCATATACATTACTTTTTATTTTAAAACTGATTGATAATAAATTAGATTATCTAAGTAACAACCTATTAATGCCCCTCAGGACACTCTGGACACATTTCTCCTAAGGGGTTTTTAGAGCTTATACCTACTATGCTTCAGGTTAGCAGGATAACCCATATACCAGAATTGCTTTACCGTTTTCCTTTACTGAGCTGCTGATGAATTTTAAATAGCAATGATGTACAATGGTTTTGTATTTCGATCTTAGTGGGACCTGCTCAAGATTTGATCCCCTGACTCAAGAATTTTTGTGTGAATCTGTTGAGTCTTTATAATTATATTAATTACTTACATTTTATTAATAGGACAAAAACCTGTACGTAACAAAAACCATATTCCAAAATCAGACGGATGTGGATCTCTAGGTTTTGAGATATCTAGTGAATATTTGCCAATAGAACAGATGACTAAATGTTGTGACACTCATGACATATGCTATGATACATGCAACAGCGGGAAAGAAGTCTGTGATTTGGAATTTAAAAGATGTTTATATAATTACTGTGATACATATAAAAGTGTTATGGCCGGTGAAACCATTACAAAAGGTAAGTTTCAATACAACATGAATTAGTCTGTGTATTATAAAGTTAATATCTCTTTAATATGTATCTTTAAGTTATGGTAAATTTTCTTTACTATTGATTCTCCAATTCACCATTTTCTGGTATATATTATAGATTATTGGAAAATACGTGCAAATATGGGTATCAAATAGAATAATGGTATAATTTAGATCAGAATGATGAGCTGAAGTAAGCAATGTGTAAAAAGAGTAGTTCAATTATTCATATTTTTTTTTAATATCAAAAATATAATTGACCATTGGCCAAAAAGTAAAGGTTAAAGTCTCTTTCTAGTTTGTGGGAATATAATTTTTTTTTACATGTTGAAGCTTTACTACCTTTAAATTATTAGAAAAATTGTGGATTTAACATAAGAGAGAGTATTTATTATACTTTAACTGTTTTATGATTTGAATAGCCAATTATTAATTATTGTATATTATAAATCAGTGTGTTTACTTATATATAACATTTGTCATAATGTTCCAAATAGTTTTTTCTTTTAATAAGCAAACTTGTCAATATTTAAACAGGCATAATATATGCTTTCTTAAAATGGTGTGATTGGTAACCTTATAACTGAATAGATCTTGTTATAGAGTAATATAGTTTATATTTACCTTTATAAAGTATGAGCCTATTACTGTCCCATTGCCTATTCACTCATAAGAGCAATGTTTTGGAGTATAGACCGAAAATGCTGAATTAATGAAGGTTTACAGGCTACACATATTGATGTGTCTTCACAGGTTTCCTCGACAGATGTTTTGCAAAGAAGACTACATAGTGCCTGACCAAGATTTGCATTGGTGCTCCTTATCTTCCTTTAGTGATGAATTGATTGAAATGTTCATTTTCCAGGTTGTAAAGCAGCAGCTAAATTGCTATTTACTGGAACATTAACACTAGGATGCAAGTCTTATTTAAATGCCCAGACAAATGCCTGTTACTGTCCCCCCGCTAAGAATAAATACAAAAAATTTGCAAGTGGCGATGAACTTTGAATTGTAAATATTATTTACAATTTTATTTATTGTCTAGTATAATGTTATTAATTATAACTATTTATATTGCAGCTGTGAGAAAGTTATGTAATAGTCAGTGATTAGAGTAGGTAGAGCTATTTTATGTACTTGCCATATGATAGAATAATATGGATATTCCCCAAACCCCAGGATTTGTTTTATAAGTAGAAAAATAATAAAAAGCTATATATGGAGATTTACCCAAGACGTAAATTATTATTATTATTTTATAGAGAAAACTTAAATTTACTTTCAGTAAATAATTGAATTCCAGTGGTGCATAAAGAGACAAAAACAGGTGCGTCAAATAGCTCTACCTACTTAAACCATTAGTAATAATTGAATGTGAAATAAAATTACAAATATATATCACGTTTTATTTTAGCAATAATAAATCCTTTATATGTCGCCTCCTCTTTTATATAAAATATTTATTTGCATGTATTGTATGTATAGGCCTTTAAAATAAAGAAATGCTATAAACCAAATTTGAAATGCAATTCAAAACCATTCGTGCCTTCATATTAATTTAAATATGACTTATATGTATTGTTAGTAATATAAATAAACTATAGTACTAATGGACGCAGTCATATTACATTAATAAGTTTTAACTCATATGTTGAGATGCGTAATATAAATAAATGCATGTAAATAATGTTAATAATTTAGTTTCACTCTACTCATACAATTGTAGCTTCAAAGTAATTTGACTGTGAGTGATTTTAATCTTATATTTATATAGTAGTTAGGTATATCTATGTTAACAGCTCTTTGATCTCATCCTTTTCAGCAGCATCAATGTATGGTGTTCCATCTGGGGTTTTCCCATTTTTGGATGCTCCCTGAAATAAAAATTTTATATATAGTTTATGTAGTATGCATATTGTTATAACAAAGCCCAAAAACTTGAGATTTGAAATGCTCATGGTATGTTAATATTTAATGTTGTAAAAGTATTAGTGGTTGTGACTAAAATTATTAATTGCAGTTTTTTGTGATGCAGAATATGTAAAAAAAAAATAGGAGTCTATGTTTGGGCTACAACACTTCCGCCATATTACAGCTTTATAATAAATGAACTTGTAACATTGATAATTAAACAAAATCATATATATGTGAGGCATCAATTTAATCAATATTGAATATCAAAATGATAAAATGATTAACTAATTAATACCTACTATTGCATCCAACAAGAGTTGATTGGAAGTAAGAATTGTTTTATTACTTACAAAGAATTAAAATAATATATCAGGTAAAAAGTTCTTGTATTCAAGATTAAAATTCTCTTTACACACTACTCTATAAAATACAACTCTAAATACTTACATGCTTCAGTAATGTCTTAACACAATCTGTATGCCCTTCCCAAATGGCTGCAAGAATCACAGATATTCCATGTTTGTCAACCATCTACAACATTTGTTAACAAAGATCAGTTTAGCTTCATTGCTACATCAGTATAGTATCAAAAATTTGTAAATCTAAATTAATAATTGGATAACTTAAAATAGCTATCTCATCATATAGGGGATGGGGGTAGGGAGGGGACAAATACCATAGAATCTATCCACCAAACAAACAAAAAAGTGACTAAAATCAGTCAATCCATTTTGGAAAAGAGCAACTGCAAACTGATGCAAGATTTTTGTATAAAAAAATATGCTAATATGGGGGACTTATATGTATGCTATAGCATCAGTATGTCTTTTATTGCAACATACATTTCCGAAAATTCATCAAAATTGCACCAACATATCATGATCAGATGAGTATTTTCTTCACAAAAAGGCAATATTGACAACCAAATTTTATTCAATTGAAAAGCATGTAATGCAGTATATGATATTGACGAGATATATATGTTCGATACTTACATTGGGATCAGCTCCTTTGTCTAATAAATAATTTACAACAGCTGTTTGACCATAGTCAGCTGCATAGTGTAAAGGCACTCTTCCATCGATAAGTGCATTAACATCAATTTTCTGAAAAATTTAAATACATTTCAGATATCATAACGTAACCTCTATAGAGAATTAAGTAGAAAGCTAATGAAAAGTAAATGATTAGAAAGGGCTTACTTTAATAAACATTACTACTGTTAACGATGGTTTAAATAGTGATTATTAATTTGAAACTATATCTTACCTTTTGTTCCACGATGTCTTTTACTTGGTCAATGTCGCCGTTTTTAATTCCCCAAACTAATTCGCTCATTTTTACGTACTTCCTGTGTTCTTTCCGTTTATTTCTCACAAATAAAGAGTTCAATGAATCTATCAAAAGAAATGCAAATCACAGACAAATATAATTATTACAGATTACAAATAGTAAACTCCTTTTGACTTTAACAGAATATAATTTTGCACATCGTAATTTTGTTTCCTTATACTTCTACTACATAATATATATTATAAATAGGGTCCCAAGCAACTTTATTGCAGTACTAATTACTAATCATCATTCTTAACATTGCTGAACAATCTTCTATTATGAAAAAAAAAAAAAAAATGGACAATTTAAAGTTGAGTTCCAATGTGTAGACACTTAAAATTTCAATTATTTTAACTNTTTAATATGTAAGTGTAACAGTATAACGATTATTTGGACGATTTCGACCAAATGCAATTCCTATTGCTTTAACAATGTTCGCACAAGCATCCGTAAGAACTGCCACAATTTTATTGCTTTCGATAATTCACTCGTTACGCATTATGTAGTCATTAACGTATTCGTTTTGTATTCCGTATTGTGAGATTTATTTTAATCTCTTAGGAAATGCAAAGTACTAGCGATTCGTACGGCTCGCATCGATTTCGTTGTGATCAGTATTGTCTATTGTAAAATAGTTTACCTTAATAGTTATTTAGCCCCTTGCTAGCTTCCAAAGCTAAATGGCCCTTAAGGTTATTTTATTGTTTCGACATTTTATTCTCATTGATTTGTCAACACATCGATGTTTCGATTACGATACAACTTCTTCTTGGCTATTCGGGCTTTACACACAACTGCCCGGAATAAGGATCGAGTACTGAGTCCGAACCATGTCCGGAGATTCTTAAGCCAAGAGGTTCGTCTTCTACGATACAACACCAATGTTTATAGAACATCGATGACTACCGATCATCCCTACAACAGAATCGCTAGACAAAACGTTATATTCAAATTGCTGCTCACAGCTCAACTAATTAGTAATTTTCAACTACGAATTTCGTAAAATTTCAAACTTTAAAGCACTTGCTTTCGAGGAGCATGGATTATAAAATCGAAAACTGGCCTAATGATCCTCGGGCAGCTATTAAATTTATAGTGGTGTGTGAAAATTGGTCAGTGGTGTTGGAATGCATCTAGTAAACAATACTATATCAAGTTTTTCTTTTTAGAATTTACTGTTAAACCAAATATACCCCTTGCTAAAAAGAATCAGTGATCAAATGCATAATGATTTAAAAGATAAGATACCAGATGAAAGTTTCCTACAAATGCGAAATGTTTTTACTTTATGTGCAGATCAAATAAGAAAATGCATATTGGCAGTATTTGATACGATTAAAACTGAACATCGGTACGATTTTCGTCTACAGGTATTTATTTTATTTTATTGTGATCAACTGCGTTACATATACAAATATACATACGGTCAGAGATGGTACACTTAAGATTACACATGGATAATAACATAAAGAAGAATAGAATATAAAAAGTTAATTTTATAAAACGTGAAATAAATGCATTTAATACAATGTAGTTTTGTTTTGCAGTATTCATCTTGTTTTGATGAAGTTATCACTTCTATTGTGTAGTATTGAGAATACTTATTATTGTTGAATGTTTGTGATTGCCGATGTAATGAAACCCATTTTCTTTTCCAGGAGAGTCGTCAATGTGCTATAGACAGATTATCTTGTTGTTTAGAAAAATTATCAAGAATTGAACATCTATTGGGGAGCAATTTGATGAATATTTTAGAGACCTCTCATGACTTTACTACACCTACAATGTATTTTGTTAACTGGATAGATCAAACGTTTGATATTCTTAGTAAATTGTCCAATATTATATTAAGAAAATTAAAAACAGCAGATGATTTCTCAATTGAGTGGAAACAGGAAGTAATATAAAATTAAGTTCAAAAGACCAAGCATTGCTTTTTAAAATTCAATTTTAATTTGATTATTTACAATTTTAATATATATACATAATCTCATAATTTTATGAATTTAATATTTTAATTTGAAAGTTATAGCTAAATTAGTGGTTAATTTTCTCTAGAATTGTAGTGTTTCTTTTTCTTGTTTAACTGTAGAACTTGTTAATAAATACCTGATTATTTGTGCAATATCTGCACATAGAGATCTTTGTTAATAATTATTTACGCAGATCACTCTACTACTACTATATTAATTTTCTAAATGTATAAAACAAAACTGGTTAGTTATACCAAGTTATACTTCAAGAAATGCGGGATAAACTTTATAAACAGCAGAAAACTATTAAATTATACAATGAACAATTTCATGAGAATACTGCGAGCTCTCAAAAAGTATTTCCCTGAAAGACTGAATACTGCATACCTGTAACTTTCGTCATATTGTTTCTTACTTAGGTTCAGCTATATTTCCATTAAGAACTGCTTAGATGCTACAGCTTGTTCTTATATATTTTAAACTAATTTATCCTTTACTCTATTTTCACAGATTATGTTTAAATTTCAGTTAGTTGATTGTGTCTATAGTCTACATACTTCAATAGATGAACTACTCCTCTCTACAATGACACTGAGCAAGCATTGCCTACCTATGGATCAGTTTATTGTTAAAGCACGATGTCAAGTGGTAATTAAAAATGAATATCTTTATTAAATTTTTTTACCTACTAACATAATTTTAAGCAAGGTGGCCAATTCTATGCATGAATTAACTTTCTGCAATGGAGATTTTGTAGTGACTAAGTGTATGTGTAAGTATACAAGTATTAGCCAGCAAAAAATTAGGTTGTGTTTGATACTGTGTAGAAACTGTTAAAAAGTGAATTTACTGGTGTTGGGTAGGACATGATTTGAAAATGAGTCTCTAAGAGTAGCCCCTTTTTTGCATTGAGCCAATACACTTCAATTGAGGCAAGGCATATTGTAGGAACATCTTGTTTTAGTTTACTTAGGAATTTTTTTACAAATAATTGGAGATAAAAAAGTATCTTATGGTACTTGATTTAAGGTACATTTTTAAATTACGTTATTGCAATTGGGACTCACTGAGAGTAACCCAGAATACCCACTGAAATCCCCCCCATCCTTTAGTGGTGCACCAGAGGAACAGTTGATGCACTTCATCCTGGTACTCTGGAAACATTCCTGAATGTCCTACACAACACTACTTCTATCCATGCTACAGTCTCTACCATCTTGTACAGTGTCATCACTCACCATAAGGCGAGATTACAATCAAGAGTTAAGCTGTTAGTGTTTAAAAAAAAGAAATATTAGGTATGTCACCTGATGATGTTCAGATTAACCAAAAGCACATATGTTTTATAAAGAGAAATTAGTGTAGTCTGCTCAGAGCTTGAAACTGTGATTCTTAATAAGAAGTCACCTGTTTAGGATACCCACTATTATTTCTTAAGATTAGTAACAGGTTAGTTATTAGCTGTAATCTCATCTGGTAAGTGGGAATACATCCTAATATGAAAGCGCTTAACCTGGTAAGCGGTAATTTACCCCTTATGGTTCTTCTATAATATTATACCAGAACACAATTTCTTACAGCACATCTTTGCTGGTAGTCTAGCAATTTTTTAATTTTGCCATGCAGGGAATCGAACACAGGATGTCTACTAGCTTAACAAAAGTTAGTACCATTATATAGTAAGGTAACAGAATTTCTTTCTTATATTTTCAGGTACTTAGAGAGACTAAAACCTTATTAAGTGAACTCATTGAGGGGGACTCAGATAAGTTTTTGGCTACAACAGAGTCATTGAAAATGCCTATAAAACCTTTTAATATCAATGTTCGTATAGACATTTTGAAAGATGTTTTATATGTATTAGAAACTAATACAAATACAGCTTTATTAGCTTTAGTTATACACTGCTTCAGTCAAGATATACCACAAGTGGAAATGTTAAGGGGACATTTCCAAAATTCCTCTAATAAATGTGCTTGCGAGGATACATATGTTTTAAATGATGATGTTTCCGAGAAATGTTTATTTGTGAAGGAGTTCGATTTATATAATGAGAGGTTGCTTCAAATCGGATCATTTGCTATGTCCTGCTCTTCGGATGACAAGAGTACGGTTTTTTTATGTCACTGCATATGTAAAACATCTTCAAATTTAGTGATATTTACACTCACCATAGTTGACAAAGATAACATAATAAAAGAGATTTTTAACCTCCTATCCCCATGTGAAGGCGAATGTGTTTTCAATTAATTGTGATATAGACTACAGATTTCTGTAATTCAATAGATTAAAGAACATTAGAGACTGTCTTATTATTAAGAAAGTTGTCAAGTCATTTAGGTTCATTTACATATTTTTCAGGAATTTTAAACCTTCGCAGTGGTCTTGCAAGTCTGGAAGGTTTGGATCCCTATTTAGTGCCAGCTGTGATGGTGTCTCCGCAAAGCCTACATACTTCTTTACTTACCAGGAATTGGATACAGGAGATGCTGCAAATCAGAGACAGTGTCTTTTTGATAGTAGATCCAGCTGCTTTTGCTGATGTGAGTCTTAATATTTGCAAATATTGGTATGAAAATTCAAAAATGTAAATTAAGTGAACTGTTACAATAAATCACCTCTCTCTTCTTATATTATCTCTCTTCTTATATATAGGGCTATTCTTGGAAATCTTAAAAAACCCTTACATGGGGTTAGAAAGAGTTTTATTTGTTTTTGAATAAACGATAAATTGATTTACGGATTTTAAAATCATAGATGTATTATTATTTGTCCATTTTAAAAGTTATATACCCCTTTTTACGCAAGATAGAATCTAATGTAGAAGGAGAAGTGGTGGGGGACAAGAAACCGTATTTATCCGTACAAGATGGTAGATGTGTCAAAAACATTCAAGATGTAATGAACAAGTGGCCCATCTGCAAACACATCTTGTATTTTTATTATTTTAGAAAGCTAAGCAGATGATGAATGAAAATCTATTGCAAATGACTAAGGATAATCGTTACGATGTTGATAAAACATGCACAGTAATTAACATCGGTTGTGTTGTTTACGATTTTTTTGACGTTTACAATAAATTGGAACCTGACGCGTTGACAAACACAGAAGAACTAGCTCCTCTGCTAAAGGATTTGGACAAGGGTATGTAATATAATTATGTAAATACATTTACGTAACCTGCCTACCAATGACCGACGAAGGTAGGAGATCTGACAATACCCATTAAAACTTACCGGAACCCTTATCATCCGTGAGTGAGAAGCCAAGGGATACACTTAGGCGGGAGGAAGTGCGCATTCTTCTTCTCTGGCTCGTGGGTATTCAATAGTCAGGGAGACTATTGTCTCGTAGAAGGTAATTCCCGCTCACCTTCTCTCGCTGGAGAGCATCGTGCCTACAATCTTCTGCGAAATGTTACTAATGACACCAAGAGGCGACGCTTAACCACTACACTGCACAATCTTTCGTCTACTAGAGAAACATCACCTGCAAATAATAGGACCCATAGGACCCTAGCCGAAAGGACTCTGATCATAAATTGCAGGGAGGTTCTCGAGTCCCCGTTAGCAGGTGTGGTGACGGTGGAGTGTGAACAGTACTTGTCCTAAAATGGAACACTCACCGGATATGGTTGTTTCGGGCAGTAGCTGCATCATATTGCGAACCGATAGGAATCGCCCATTTGCGTCATGAGGTGTGGCAGAATACCCAGCGTGAGGTCTCAGAAGCATCTTCTGGTGTCGTTGATTTGGGAAGACCTCTCGCTGGCTAAAATAGCTCGTGCAATGGGACTGGAAGCAGGAGGTTGCTGCTGACGTTCCTACTATCCGTCGCAAAAGCTTGGGCTCATCTCATACCCTTGAACATCGATTCGTCTTCAGCCGGGACTCCATATTGCATTATGTAAGCTAGCCTTTGGTGTCCCACTTTAGGATGTCACGGGGTTTCATACTAGTGAGTTTTTTGGTCGGGATGCGTAAAAGCATTTCTCAATGTTAGAAAAGGTTGCGTCGAATCAACTGTGCTGTAGTCAGTCAGTGGACGCTACTGGGAAAGCATAACATTATCAAAATACCAATGTGAAGTATCAACTTTGGTCCTGCGCCTGATCTCTCTCAGGTCGTGTCAGATACCCGTCACATCGGATTATGAGAGTGCACTTGTGTACTATGCCTGCCAATCCGCAGTGGAGCAGCGTGGTAGGTCAATGCTCTAAAAACCCTCGCTCCTTGGATTGACGAGGCCTGTACCCAGCAGTGGGACGTTAATCGGCTGCTATATACTTTTTTTATACTGTGTCATAATTTACCATCAGGTGAGATCACAATTACAGGATAATTTGTCAGCAATAAAAAATAGCCTAAACCTCCATTTTATTTAATATTGCAGCGCAATTAGAATGCAAAATAGTAAACAATCTTTTAAATTCATCCAACGAAAATAAATATAACGTGAAAGTGCCCAATGAAACGAATGTTACATTCGCAAAGCTTCTAAAACGTCTTAAACTTCTATACACGTTGGTGAAAAGGATAAATATGATATATAACGTAACGAGTAACGACGATGAGTTTTTCGAGGAAGCGTACCCCAAAAACGTAACATATGTCACATCGCCGAAGAAAATGGCGAATTTCTCTAAAAGCGTTTTCGCCAGGACAAATTTAAGATTGACAGGCAAACTGCCTCTGACTATGCTAACAAAAAATATGGGAATGAGAAAAAATCTAAGTTTCTCAATGAAACTAGAGGAAATATGCGATATGTCCAATCCGAGATTGAATCGTGAACCCTCGATTTTGTATTATTCACCATTGAAAACTAAATCATCATTAAGAAAAGTGGTTTTATGTAAACAATTACAGAAGATTGACTTGAAAAATGATAATTTTGAAACTGAAAGCGTAATGGATGACGCACTGAGTTTACAAATTACAGGTAATCCTTTTTTTATTGCAATAACTTACTTAGCCGACCCGAAGCGTGGGATTTGAAATCCTCCATGTATCAGTTTTAATTTAATAACTTTAGTATCAGTATACTTTGTTCATATTTTTTGTAGTTATAAAAGCATTATAAAGGAACCCATTCATGTGTTATATTTTTCATTGTCGGAAGCGCAAATCGTTTAGAAATATTGTTGTTGATAAATAAAACTCCAAATAGTTTATGAAACATCTATTATTAGCACGTTTTGTTTTAGTCTGCTAGTGAGGTGTTATTTCTCTCACTCAAACACGCAGCACTGCCGTAGGGAATGAGCGAGACAAATTTACGAAATTTTAGTTTTCGCCGATTTGTACGACCGCGTATGATGGTTTAAATGAATTCTTGTCATCCATTTCCATACAAATAAACTGAGGTCTTTGGATACCCCCGTTCGGGTCATTCGTAATTTTTTTGTACTCAAGGCCGGAAAGGTTAATGTTGATCTTCAAAATAATATAAATAGGCTTTATTCAAGTGGTCTCAAAAAGCACTTTTGAATCGTGAGTAGCTTGTCACTTGGTAACAAAATTTCCACCGGTTCGAAAAATTGATTTCACTGAGAAACCGGCTAGAAACTCAGCAGTTACTCTGTTAAATATTACAGGTAATATCTTGACTGTGATCTCACCTGATGGTATTTGATGATACAGTCTAAGATGGTAACACTGATGTTTTAAGGGGAAAATTAACCTTTTCATAATAATGATGACTGATGATGTAGCATAAGAGTGTAATGCTGATACGGTAAGAGGCAAATTAACTCTATATAACAATGATAAGTGATTATGTCTCATAATCGAGTAACGCTGTTCTGGTAGCAGGTAAATTACTTCTATACAACAATGAAAAATAATGCAATCTAGGAAGGTAACGTTAATCTGGTTCCAGGTAAATTGTCTTAATTTTTAAATCAATAACAACATTGTCAGATTGAAAATGGGTATCAAATAACAAGATTTCATTATTAAAAAGAGCTTCTTAAATAATATTTTGAATTTGAAGTAGAATAAGGAGTATACTAATCAAATGCGTGTTTTGTTTATCGTTTCAGAAGTTCTAAACCAAATCAACGATATAACTATAAACATGTCATGTGCAAGTAAATATCGTGAATTAAATTCCAATATGTTGCGTGAGAAATCCTTCAATGAAGATGTATTAAAATTGTCATTAAATAATCATCGCATATTGAGAAATGTAGGTAACGACACAGTTAATACTAGTGTTTTTGGCAACGAAACTGTATCAAATGTGTCACAGCCTTCGGAAGTGAACACTTTGGAGCGAATAAACGATTTAGATTTAGTTGAGAGCAAATTGAGTGATTTGAAATCGATGCATATTGAGACCAGTTTATAAGTGTAACGAGTTTATGTAATGACTTTATTGGGGTATTAGAGTGTCTCTATATATATGAATGAATTATCAACAAACATTTTAGATAACTTATTCATGCTTATTGTGTAAGCAAGCCATCGTTGTAACACTAAACCTCCCCCATACATATATACATAATAGTTTATTACATTTTGAAAATAGAGTTTTATACAGATAATGTGTTTCATTTTCCTTATACTATAAGGAAAGGCAAGCAGCCTATTAACGTCCCACTTCTGGGTATAAGTCCTCCCAGAAGCCTACCTCTCTGTCCGTGTGTCACAACTCGGCCACTGGAATGGCCTCTTAACGGTTTCTTACGCCAAATCTTCATGTTTTTTAAAAATCTATTATAAAGGAGTTTTGTCACTTAGTGACTAAACCACTCCTGTAAAGCAATATACAGATACTTATAACTAACACAATATAACGCAACTAATACAATTCACATAGTGTCTGTACACTGCACCCTAGCCTTCTCTGACGAAGAAGAGGCCAAGATGCTGTTGCACAAGCCTACATCAAAATTAACAATAAGCTATTTCCCTTGTTCTTCAGCATTACGCTCACATTTCATCAACACATGTTGCGTCATCAACAGCTCTACAACTTGAAATATATGTGGAGTTCGATATTCCCATTAGGTGTGTAAATTTGATGGAATGTGACCGGATGTAGATCCGGACCTTAAAATAGCTGCAATATATTTCCTATTTACATTTTCCTCTTGGAACCAGGGGTGAGGGGGCTGTCCTTGAAAAGTTACCAAATACCTTTCATTACTGAACGTTCATTGAAATATTCACGCCATATTTGTAGACATAGACACGTAAAGTGGCCTAATCATTCAATAGGTAAAGGAAGACACTCATAAGGAGCACCCTAGGTAATAGCTCCACGAGCAGCACTATACGCCTCTTTGTCACCTATGATTACGTTACTGCTATATATATTTGCGGATGACCTTGCACAAACTTTTCGGAAGCCGTCTTATATATATTCTTGCTAAATCTCGAGAAGGGCTTGACTGGTTTGGCTAATTTTGGTTCAAAATTATTTGTGGAAGTCCACGAAAGGTTTATAAGGTAAGTAAATATGAAAAGATGCTTGGAGTGTAGTAAAAATAACGATTTCGCTTTGCTTTTAATATTATTCCTAAAACATTTGATGGCCCTCCGGTCCGGTTAAGAAATCAATTAAATTTAAAAGTTCACATATGAAATTGGACTTAATCGAAGTATTTTTCTATATTTTTTTGGTTTTAATGTCTAAAATGATGTTCATTCTGTCGTTCTGAAATCAAATTAAATTTAAAAGAATTGGTTTTTCATTTCTATTTCACATTGATAACCAACAATTCCTGATTGCAACTATAATATTTTACGAACTTTGGTGGGAATCTGGGCCTAAAGGTCGCGTTTTAATGTTCATGATTTCTTTTCGTACAGTTTTGACCACACTTTTTTTTTAAATTTGAAACATTCTGCAAATATCATTCATGTTTTTTATTTATGGATTCTGAGGCGGCATGAAGTTTGCCGTGTCAGCTAGTATTTAATTTAAAAAATGAAATTTTTAACACGAACGCTAAGTATATGTTTATTATAATATAAATAGTTGAAGAGAAATTGAGATTGAAACCGTAAGATTCATATTAAAAAGCTAAGAAGCTGTCTTAATAAATCATATAAAGTAACTTGAAACTGAGTAATCCCTGCGCGTCCAATCAACGACGATGCCAACTCCCCGGGGTTCTGATCACATTTGAATCTCTGCCCTTTCGCAAAAGTTTTATGCAGTATCTTACAAATATACAAATTATTTATTTTTAATCTTTATCAGACAAAATGTAAAAGGCGGCCTTAAAGCTGAAAAGCTTTGTCTGCCAGACAAACTATCTAGGAAGGAAAAGTCGTTGGTTGATGTGCAGCAACAAAAAAAAATGTATGATTTTTTTTAAGTGATTGTAAGTATGGTAAGTGTGATGGTAAAATTTGTACGGATGAAACGCGTGATTAGCGTCACGAAGATGTGCAGCGTTTTTTTAATGCTAATGCGTTAGGTAGTTGTAATATCTACAAATAACATGTAGCGTTTTAATTTGCCACTCGTCATTTAATAATTTAATATAATATTTTTCTAAATTCTAAATTTAAATTCAAATACAAATTTTGATTCGTATTTTTTAATATTGACATTTATCACATGGCTAATTAATTTATATTTCGTCATTTGAGAGAAATAAATTATTTTCAACACTTTTAATATTTTAATGACAATTAAATTCCTAACATGTTCCTTTTTCCTTTCCTTTAAGTGTCGGAAATCTGTATAAAGTATAAATAATGTTTTAGATTTGTGTAAATATAAACAAGACTTAAAAATTACTTGGCTAAAGGAGTTTCACTTTTGACATGTGTACTTTGTACACACGCACTTTTTTAATGCTGACAGGTTAGTTCTTGATTGTGATCTCACCTGATAGTATGTGATGATACAGTCTAAGATGAAAGCGCGCTAATCTGGTAAGAGGCGATCTACCTCTTATGGTTTCTACACAGCATCGTACCGGAACACAAATTTCTTTGTTTTGGCGGTATGTCTTTGCTGGTACGGTGGTAACTAGCCACGGCTGAAGCCTCCGACCAGAACGGACTCAGACAAATTAGAAAATACAATTTTCTAAAAACGCGGTACCGGGGTTTGAACCCGAAGCCTCTGCTATCAAAGCGAGTACTCGCACCACTGCGCCAGCGCACCTCTCGCTGCACAACATCTCTCTAGTGAGAGATGTTCTGCACATATACACAACATAGAACCTTTTTATAGGAATAAACAGAAGTAATTACTTTCTATTGATTTTAAGGGACCGCTTGTTACTTTGTTGTTTTACGAGTCTTTACGAGGAAAAGAATGACGAGGGCCGCTAATTAGCTATTAAATGCACATGTTGCAAAAAATACCGAATGTAGGCACAGCTTGCTTCATTCTTTTCTTTTTTCAATGGTAAAATATGTGACATATATTTACAAGTCAAGGCTTTTACAGTATCTAAACGAAGAAGGAGCTTTATGAATTTTGCCCACCCCTACATTGAAAAGGGTATCTCATAACCCTTCAAACAAAATAAGCTGTGCTCGCCTCCGTGAAACTAGCAATTTATCATCAATGCAATTATATATAGTACCAATAAATTCTACAAGAAGCTATGGAGCCTTGATTGGAGTTCTCAGTAAATTTATTAACATAATTGTACAAGGCGATACCCACCTGCACTCTATTTAAATAAGCCCAGTAAACTAAGTGTCCATCAATTTGAGTGCATATTGTGCAGTGCTCGTGTACCTTGAAACTCCACCCCTTTGTACCCATGGCAAAATATAGTTAAGTAAAATTCAGCCTTATCCGTACAGTATTACGAGATATAACTGAATTTATTTTTGGTTGCCTGAATTGACTACTGTAGGCGCATGCCTCTTAAAAGTTTTGATCTCAGTATAAAAGCTGAAAGCTCTGGACCCGAACCACATTCCCGCCAAGATCTTGGCATTAAAAACAACTAAATACTAAAGTTATAACTGGAAAAGTTTTAGAGAGTGCTTGACATTGGATTAATTGCAAAGTAAGTATAAAACTTTAACGCAAACGTGCCAATATACACCCACAAGCATCTTGGACACATAAATCTCTGCAAAAAAATCGTTCAGTTGGCTTCCTTAATTAAATCTTTTGTTTATATATGTAGAAAATACTCGTTAATATATATGTAAAATGCGTTAAATAATAAAATCGTTTCAGTTCTCTTTTTTAATTCCCGGTACTCTAAAGGTTTATTTTATATTTTTTTATGATATATCCATATAGTAAATTTGGGAATCAAATACAAATTCCACACTCTACATAGCTATCTTATGTTTTATACAAAAAACAAGCTTAATTAATAGTTTATCTCTAAAAATAAAGTAGTTAGTATTTAAAACCACTATAGATCGAACAAAAACATTTAAGTTTAATATTAAAAATTTACAATTCATGTTGTCTTCAAACGTGTCGTTACGGTATAAATATACGGTGTTGTCTTTAAGTCCGATCATTAAGATAAATCATATTTTCTATACGTTCTAAAGCGACATCAAATGCGTTTCTCTTTTATTTAAGTATATTTTTCAAGGGCGTTGCGCAATTTGAATAAAGTTTTATGACAATTTATTTGTGTGCATTTAGTTAGCCACGGATAGAAATGTTATCTCTAGTAATTTAGTAGATTTTTCAGGTAAATTTACAAGTCGTAAATAAAACTATAAACGATTTCATTTGATAACCCATCTCATAAATTCGCTTATCTGAAAAGGTTTCGTTAAACAAACGTGGTAATCGGAAAATGAAAAATTATATTTATAAATTAATCATTATTGATTTTTGCGTATTTCTACTACTCGTTTAGTCATTAAAATAGTCGTTTGTTGGATTATGTATATAAGTGTGTTTTCACCCCGTTATTTAGTGTAGTTTAGTTATCTGTTTTTGGGAATTCAGTCGTTAAACAAATACATAATTTATTAAATACCTTGCAAAATATTAAAAAATAAATGATATTTTGAAGTAGAATAAAGCTGAGCTATTTTCGGTTATAAAAAATAATAACTTCTTCTTTTGTTAAATGGCTTTCAGCTGTGCCAATTGGACACGGATTAAAATATAATAACATAATATTATACATTTTAAATTAATAGAAAAAACATGAAAGTTAGTTAAACAGCTTAAAAGGGTCTACTTGTATCATTAAGTATATAAAAAATTAACCTACTGATGAATTAATGCATACATATATTTTGTTAAAAGAACTTAGTAAATCAGCATACTCTGTTAAAATGCGGTACCTATTTGTTATGTTTCCAACATTGCAGATCCGAATATCGAAAAATTAGCATAAATAATGTAAACAAACTTAGAACAGCTTCGGAAAATATGAATTTCCATTAGATTTCAATCTTAACTTTATAATGGAAAATGCAATACAGCTGCTAATGAAATTGGAATGAAGATGAAACTTGGGAACAACAACAGTGTGCCCCAATAATTGAGTCTGCTAGTTTATTGTTTTCATAGCTGAAGTTATTGAAATTTAGCAATACTGTATAAACTATCATAAAAGTTAGGGAGCTGTTGATTTACTACAATTTTAAATTTAAAGTCATAATTTAAATGTAGCAATTAATATTAAAATTGCGAAAAAAAAAAATTTGCGTTAGAGGTTGAAATTAACATTGAACTCAAAATAGTATAACCTAAATTCAAAATGCCACAAGTGGCCAATACATTAGTAAAGTTAGCATTGAACTCTTATTAAAAACACTTATTAACCACTTAGAAGAATTCTTGTTAAAGAATTATATCTTGTTATTAATTAAAATATACTAATAACTTTTTTAACAGATGAAGAACACTGCACGGATGTTAAGATTTGGGAGACACGGTAGATGCTTTTTAATAAGTGCTACGACATTGGTTTTAGCGTACTCTATCTATATTGAGCAGGTGAGTGAAATGATGCAATATCCTTTATCGTCAACACTGTTTAGTAATTATTTGTTATTTTACTATTATTCTTCCTAATCAAGGTGGTGGGATTACCAATGGATGCATCATCAAACCCTTGGCCAACTTTTCCAAGAAGAAATATTGCAGCTTTAGCTAGAGATGGATATCTCAGAAGTGCAGCAGCAGGGTTTAAGAGAAGTATCTCAACTCTGGCTAAAAATGGACAGCTTCCCACATTTCGATCACCATACGACGAGACAGATAAACAAGAGCAAGATGATGAAGTAACCCCTGAAAAAAGAAACTTGGCTTCTATTGCACGAATGCGTAGCTATTCGGCTGTGAAAAAGAACGTACAGTCGTTGGCAAGAGATGGCTATCGTTTTGGCAGAGGTCAATACAGCCAGCCCAATGATAAACGTAATATTGCCGCTCTAGCACGTAATGGTCTAATTCACAAAAAAGATGAGATTCTTGGAGACGAGTATTATTTTCCTTTCTATCAAAACCCTGTGCCACCCCTATCAGAGATCGATGGTCCTCTTGATTTTAATGAGATTTACGACTTACAACAATCTGTAAATCCAGATATGCTTCCGCCTCTTTCGCAAGTGTTTAAAAGAAGCGATAATAGTTACTCACCTAATATGATGCAATCGACTTTAGGCTATGATGGAAATTGGTATCTTAAAAGAGGTTCTTTTGGATTGCCTGCCCACGGGCTTTATAGACCCATTTATATAGAATCAAACGGAAATCTTAGAAGCAAGCGATCTATATATCCTCTTCCAGATGTTATTGATCGCAACGATATCAACATCCCTAATGAATATGATAACGAAAATGAAGATAAAAGATCTGTTGGTAAGTGGAAAGCTTTAATTGTTTTAAGATAAGTTTAAAATTAATTTATTGTTACCACCTTTCGTGTTGCATCTGTTACAGATGAAGACGATGATGATACACGTGAGAATTTTGAAAAACGCCACATTGGCTCTCTCGCCAGATTAGGTTTATTGCCATCTTTTAGATTTACTGGTGGCCGTTATAGTAGATCTGGAAGAGCCAGATTATTATTGCCTAGTCAAGAGTTATACAGGTGTAAAATTCGGATCCTATAGCATCTATGTCATAGTTGTGTTATTGTTATAAAAGTAGATAGAGGATTAGGATGTGCTTTTTAAATGCTTTTGAAATAGAAATTCAGAAATGAAATTAATGGGGCATGATAGATGTTTAGAATGCATTATTAATATATGTTTGATATCGGTGTTTAGTTTAAATAAGCTTATATGGATCGGCGTTTCGATCTTAAACAAAGACGTCGCGGATAATGATTGATACATTAACAGCATGTTAATTGTCTGTTATAGTTTTGTTAATGTCGGATTTCAGGAAGAAGTTATGTCCGTTAGCGAAATTTAAAAAGGTCGATGATATAATATTTTCATAAACATTTATTAATATGTTTGTATTTAATATTTTTTTGCAGGAAGCATTCCTATGACGAGAATTTCGGGGTTAGGTAAGCACAACTGAATTTCTTGAAAGAACATTTTACTATATATACAACAATGTACATTTTCTACAAAGCTATGCCTGTGTTTAATTGTTCCATTTGAAACTGGGTCAAGCTTACGTTCAGAAAACTATATAGAAATTGAGAACATAATAAATAAAATATTATCTAAAACATGCGTAGTTCAGTGTATATGTATAATATGCTGCTCTACTGGCTGGATTTAGTTTTTGAGATTTATTATTGCCTTAGGCAAATATTTTACCATTTTGTACACTGATTCAAAAGTTTGTCGATAATATATGTATGATGTAGCCAATATCTTTACAAATGCAATTTCTACGTTTAACATATAATTAACTTTGTTTAAAATGTCGGGATGCCATAGAATGTCGGGATTCATCTGATGTTAAGTTATCCAGTGGAATTGTCAATACCATATGCTATTATTTGGTAGTTGTCTTCCACATTAATGCCAACTTTTGTAGTTCTTTTATTATTGCAAGAAATAAATATATATCGTTGATGTTCTGTGGCATTTTCCCAGTTATTGGCTGACTATGTTTGCGCTGTACTACTAAAATATTGCATACTTTTATACAGGCGGTATCTCTCTGATTCCGAAAATGACGCACCCATCGATTCAGACGACACCGACGTACCGCCGCCGCCAGTACTTGCTAACTCGCACCCGACCGGCCGGTACCTCCACCGACCGCTAAACAACGATCTTCCAAACACACCTCTCCCCCAATCTCCTCTTGTCCTCAACTACCCAGATACCTTCGCTAAAAACCGCTGGCAGAGCAAGGAGAACCCTAGGTTCTATTACTTTAGGTCCCTCAAAGTTCCATACCATGCTTCAGGGAAACGATATTTGTTGCTTCCCGCTGTTGATAATATCATGTTAAGGAAGGCCTACCGCAACAGCAGCCTTCCCAGTCGTCGTAAAAATCAGTAGCTATGCCCTTGTGCGCTGAATAACAAAAAAGTTACTCAGCCTTTTTGAAGCCAGAAGACAATAAACGTAGACATGTTTTCAATGTTAGAAACAATCATGTCTACTTATTTAGACATCAATAATGATTGCGAAAGTATTTTTCGAAAAATTAATAGTAGATCATTGAAAATAAAAATTGAGACAATAAATTGCAAAGGAACTTAGAGTAATTGACACCTTGTGGTTTAAGGACTAGCGGTAAATATTATTCTGAATATTAAAAAAAAACGACATTGGCCAGTTTATGACTAACAGATCAATTTAATGATAACTTTTAGATATACTAGAAAATTATGTTGCCAATCGCAAGTTGTGTCTTTAATATTAATAAATGTTACTTGATGTTATTACGATATATTAAGCGAGTCAAATATAAAATCCTAAATACATCATTTTAAGCATGAAATGTTTCAAGTATAGTATATTTGTTCACTGTCTTACATATCAGACGATCATCTCTTATTAAAGTTAGCTGTGTTTGACAAATAAATATTTAATGTTTTTACAAATTTTCTAAACGTCTTTAACTTTTGAGCTTTTAAACAAAACAAGTCAATGTAATCTTTGAATCTTTAATATTAAATTTGACAATAATCGGGCAACTTTCGGTGACCACTAATGATAATAATTTTAAAAATTATACTGTAGTTCTCATTCTATTGTCTTTTAACTACTATTAGTATTAATGTATATGGAAAATCGTAGGTATCTATTTAATCAAGTAGACTCCTATTTATTGTAAATAAATGAGATCCAACAAAATGCTGTTTTATTAATTTTCCAGTCACAATTTGAGCGAAACTTTTCTTCTTCTATAAATAAAGTAGGCATATCATTATTAAATTCGTTTTTATGTGTATGAACCTCTTGATATAACTTAAGTGCACCATCAACGCATAGCTTAATACGATATGTTAGTTTTCCGCGTAGTCTATTACGAAAATTAACATACAAGACACCGTGTTATGCTGGTGTCGTAATTCTTACCCTTTCGAATGAAAGCATACGAAATCTAACTGTAGCTATGCCAAATTTCAAGTCATATTTAAGACTTTTAATACATACACTCAAATACATTGCGTTTGGCCAGACACTACCCCTTATAGTAAAACAAGGTTTTAGATGAATGAGCCTTTAATTGAAAAGTCAATACTACATGTTGAATCTACTGCAATATAAATAATTTTATAAGTCCTCATTCGTAGCATAGTCTGAAACAAAACAAGGTTGTAACTTATGTTTATGATATTAGATAAAAAAAAACCTCGTCTGACAAAGATTAATGGTAATACAATGTGGTTTTAGTTCGAAATTTTTAACTTGTATTTGTTATTCTTTAAACCCCAGTCGTTAAAAAAAGTACCCATGTCAGTTGTTTATATTTATGCAAATGTAAAACTTTAGATTTCCTAGACTTGGAGGGAAAAAGGAAGTTATGATAGGAATTTAATGAATTTAATTGTCATTAAAATATTAAAAATTAATACAAATAATTTATTGCAATCTCAAAAAACAAAGTGTAAATTAAAATGCCACGTGTTAATTGTCAATATTAAAAATTAGTAATTAAATTGTGAAATGACGAGTAGCAAATTAAAATGCCACATGTTATTTGTAAATATTAAAACTACTTAACCTTCAAACGATTTGGCATAAAAATAGCTTTAATCTTATCAATACGTGTATATTAATATTAATTGTACTATAGATACGTCGCAAGCCGAACGTTTGCATGCTTAGGTGGAACGTGGAAGAAGAAGACTACCTTTATATGAATTGTGTAAATGATATTAAAGCGACGCCAATACCTTTATATCCGTGGGTAGTCCGATGATATGTAGAAGTTACCCAAAAATCGAGGAGTTGCCAAAAGTACAACGCCCATTGTTGCAGTACCGTAACAGTCCGCGGCAATTGTGAAGAGTCCCAACGTTATTAGGATTGCACCGTAGAACTTGCTGAGAATTGGCGCATGAACGACCAGGCTGTAAATATTATAAACATATACACATAAACATATCTAAACCAATATTATAAAAAGGAAACATTTGTGTTTTTTTTGTAATGTTTTCACACAAAAACTATTGAACCGATTTAAAAAAAATCATCATTTGAAAGCTGAATTTTCACTAGTGATATAGGCTAAATTATTTTCTCAAAAAAAACATAGGGATCCCTAATAAAAATGCATTAATGCAACCTACAGTGTGAAAACTATTGATGACAGAACAAAAGAATGTCCTACAGTATTATTGAACGTATTAATATCTACAAAAAAGTCCGTGATACCATATGTCCAACTGCTGTAGATATGCCACTATAACTACTTTTTTACATTTTAAATTAATAAAAGTGCGGACAATAATCAAACCATATTATTCATACCTCTGTATTAATCATTCTCTTATTAAATTATTTTATTAAAGACCGTTTCAATATCTGTAAAATACTTTTTAAATTATTAAAATCGAACATTCCATTCAAAAGATATAACGAATTTAAATATGACAACGTAAAGAAAATAATGTTATAATATGATGTAGTGGTATAAACTAAGTAGCAGCCCATTAACGTCTCACAGCTGGGCACAGGTCTCCTCACTCCGAGGAGCGAGGGTTGTCAGAGTATAGACCCACCACGCTGTTCCACTGCGGATTGGCAGGCATAGTAAACAAGTGCACTCTCTATTCCTTCACTCTCATAGTCCGATATGAATCCGACACAACCGGAGAAAGCTCAGGCGCAGGACCGACGGCTTAACGTGCTCTCCGAGGCACGGGGGTGGATCACACCGCCAACTTCCCAACTTCGAGCAAATATTGAGAAAATCTTAATAGAAAACTCAATATCGATTTTTTGAATTGGCCCGACCTGGGACTCGACCTCAGGACCTCATGTCTGTAGTCGATCATGCTAACAACTAGACCAATGAGGCAGTAGTGGTATAACGATGGGTATATTGATTTTGTTTGCAGTGTACCATTATTTACATGACTTTTAAATGCCACGAGATCGGTATCTCCGTGGATGAAACCGGGCATTGCTAGAGAGTGATATATATATAACAGACGTATATGTTTCAATAACAATAGCTGCGATTATAAAGCGACGTAGTTGCCCATCGTTGGTACGAATAAAATTTCTTTTATTTTAGGTGAAACAAATATGTCAAAAAGAAATGTTTATACCAATGCAATAATCAAATTTTTAAAACAGCCGATATTTATGTAATAATACCACTGCTTTGGAAGAATAGTTACGGAATTCAAAAGAGCTTATTTTATAGGAAAACTATTAGAAAATGTATCAAACTGTTTCCAATTGAAATCAACCATTGACATAATGAAATTTTTTGAAGCCATAGATTCGTCTATGCCATCTTTAAAAGTACTGTTGACACATGAAAATATAGACTATTCTAAATTGTATCTATCTACTATCTTTACCTAAATTTTCAAAATTTTGTACTGTGATTATTCGCACAAAGTAGCGATATGTCTATGATATTTATAATACCTACCGTCGCAGTGTAATTACATGGTATTCTTATAACGCAGTTCCGGGACGATGGATCCTCTGGACCTCCAGCTTCTTGGGGAGATCTTTCTTGACGAGAAACACTTGAGCTAAATTCACCTTGTTTAGCATCAAATAGGTTACTATCTTCGGCAAATATAAAGTTTACAGCTACCTAATAAAAATATTCCTTCTTATAAATTTCTATTAATATAGAAATGGAATATATAAAGAGTAAACTATATTACATGATACATTAAATAAATTTTCTAGTTTAGTCTAGTTAGTAACTAAAATAACGGAAGACCTGAAGATAAAATGAAGCGATATGTAGTAAAATTTAGTTATGATTGTTGTAATTTAACAGATTCGTGTGTGAGTTTAGAAATATCACATTAAATAAGAAAAACAAGAAAAACGGTAAAAAAAGGCAAGTAGTAGCCCATTAACGTCTCATTGCTGGGCACAGACCTCCTCTCTCATAAGTGAGAGGGTTTTTAGAGCATAGACCTATCACGCTGCTCCATTGCGGATATGCGGGCATAGTATACAATTGGACTCTCTATTACTCACTCATGGTCCGATGTGACAGGAATCTGACACGAACGGAGAGGGATCAGGCGCAGGACTGACGGTTTAATGTGCTCTCCGAAGCACGGATTTGGAGCACACCGACAACTTCCCAACTTCGGGTAAATACTGAGAAAATCTTAACAGAAAACTTAATATCGATTTTGAATTGGCCCGACTCAAACCCAGGTCTGTTTTAAGAATATTTTATAAAAAGTCTTTACTTACCAGCGCTGTAATGACGCAAAAGTAAATACTCCCAACAGCCATTTCTTCGAAACTGTTTAGTATATTGTTTAATTTATATAGTTAGTTCCTTTGACTAAGATCGTGGTAAGCTTATATGCTCATTACTAACAATACAAATTATGATAATTATAAAATGAATGCAGGGATGTCGCTCAAAACTAAAATTAACCTGCGGTGGCTATTTGTGGGTAATAGTCGGTAAAAAACATTAGTATGTTAAATATTTGTATACAAATTAGAAGTGTCTCATTCTAGTGGTTAGTTTGTTCGGTCATATACATGAGGTCCTGGGTTCGAGTCCCGGGTCAGACGAATTAAAGAAAAAAATTGATAATGAGTTTTTTTGTTAACGAATTTTTTAGTATTTGCCCGAATTTGGGAAGATGGCGGTGTGCTCCATCCCCGTCTCTCGGAGAGTACGTTAACCCTTTGGTCCTGCGCCTAATATCTCTTTGGTCGCGTTGAATTGGTGGCTCATTGGACTATGAGAGTGAAGGAATTGGAGAGTGCGCTTGTGTTAACGCGTACACTTATGCACTATGTCTGCCAATCCATAGTGAAGCAGCGTAGTGGGCCTATACTCTAAAAACCCTCTCTCCTATGATTGAGGACACCCCATGCCCAGTAGTGGGATGATAATAGTCTGCTACTTTATTTATTATAGAAATTAGATACTACAATTTGAGTGAATCCGTTAAAATTAATAAAAATATTTTAAAAGAACACTTTATTATTCGTTTGTAATTCTTTTGACTTCTGTTTTACAGTCATTTTGAGTGTGGATTAAATTTGGATTAAATATAAACTTATATTGTACTTTTATTAAATTGTAAATCTGAGCCAGATTCACTAATCGTTTCATATCTGTTGTCAGAGTATACAAACGAAATACTGTTTTGGCATAAAAAGATGGCTTTTAAATATTGTAACCTATAATAAAGGCCAAAGTATTTCTTGTTTGCTATTTGTAATCATAAATAAAAAAGATCATGGGAATAAAGATCGAAAGATATATTTCCAAATTAGTGGTGATAATAAAAATTAAAAAGTATCCTTATAATGTTGCATTACACAAAATAACTTTGTATTTAAGATGACTATATTTGAGTCCGAATAAAACACGGAATAGATTAATTAACGTTTAATATAGAATACATAATATGCTACATTCAATAATTTCGGATCCATTCGTTGCGAAATCTGAAACAAAGTCCTTCGTTAAATTATTATTATAAAGAAGATGTACAAATAGGATTATAAATGGAATTAGGCCTTGTAATATTAACATAACTGTTTATTATGTTCACATAGTAAACGTAGTAAACTCATAATATGAAAAACCTTTGTTTTCGTGAGATTTCAATATATGAACAATATTTTACCAACTACTATTACTAATTATTTAAATTTAAATAATTCATGTTAAAAAATGGATTAACTTCAATTGTTGTTCTCTACGAGTTTTAAATAACTTAAGTGGATGAATGAAATTTATATTGTTAAGGTTTGAAAACTATAACATGTGCTACAATGTGTTAGGAGACCGCTTACGAAAACGATGACGGATGATAATACTAATGACACCTTTAATGATGGGACGGCTAAAACACCGATCCTGATGAAAAAACTTATTTTTAAAAGGTCTTTAAAACGATATACCAACATTATCAACGAGTTGGCAAATAAATAATTTTAATTATGAAACAGTCAATAGTAAAAAATCGTAATAAAGATATCAAAATTAATAATTTGTGATGTTATTGTAAATAAAATCAAAATTTAAAATATTTTACAAATTCAGTGTTAATCGAAATTGGTACTATTTCTTATTTAATGTAAGTAATGTAAACAAAATAAATAAAAATGATTCTACCAATGAGAGTTATACATTTTAAAAATATTCAACCGATGTCTCCGAAACCTATTTTATTAGTAATCAATAATGCAAAGATAGTTTAAGATATCGCGAGTAAAACCTAGAGAATTTAATAGAAAACCTATGAGAATCGATTTAAATTACGTTAATGTTTAAATTTCTCTATAATTTAAATACGGCAGTTACCTGTGTTAATACCTATATGATGAGGATTTGAATATATTGTATTTATCCAGTGCAGTTAGCGGGACGAATGTAAGAGCATCGCCCGTTGTTACAATAACGTAAAAATCCTCTGCAATTGCGAACAATTCCGTTGTTGTTTGAGAGGCAACGCATTGCTTGAGTGCAACTTAGGCATGTTTCACCAGGCTGGAATAATTTTTAATTAATAAAAAGTTCCTATGGAGAGCTATGCTGTTCCGATGGATGGACATGTGATCTTTTATTAGAATTTAGAAGTTTATATTCTGAATAGACACCACTTTGTAATACTTACTTGTTAAGAATTCACCATTGTGCTTTTCTATGATTTATAATATGGCAAGGAAACCCACATATCTTGGAAGCTTTCCTCGAATATGTGTTCTGGATTTGGATATGTTGATATGCTCCAAAAACTCCACTCCTATGAGGGAGGAGATTAATGACAAGAAGTGGGACGTCAATAGATTGCAGGAATTCGAAGGAATGGTGAAAGTATTCGCTCCTTTAGCAGAATTCTTAAGTTCCTGAGTTTTCTAATTTATAGCTTAGTTACCATTACATCTAATTTATGATTTTTTAAGATTTTGACTGTTGAGAGGCTTAGGTCGTGGCTAGTTAGCACCCTGCCAGCAAAGGCGTACCACCATTATGAATAAATTACCTCTCCCTAGATTAGGGTGCCGCCGAACGTTTTTCATCTTCCACGCCATTTTTACCGGTTTTGGAAGATCTTTGGCTTCTATTACTTGAGGTGTAATGTCAGCCACCGATCTTTCAGTCTCTTAAGCCAATTTGCTGTTACCACGCCATCGCCTTTGACAAGCAGCGCCCCGGCTGTGTCTTTAGTTGCGTCTACACTGGGCTATGGTTCTAGAGTTTCCTGGAGCATACTTATCAGGATGCCCTGGATCTCCCACACAATATATAGGCTAACCTATAACCAATAGCTTTAGCGGCTGGGACCTTAGCGCCCTAATTTTCCTTCGAGAGCCGCTTTGCTTGGCGGTGCAACAGACGCAGAACATGGACCTCCTTCCGTTTCAGCGGCCGTCCTTAGCCTAGCATCAGAATCAACCCTATAAGGGGATCCTCCTCCGTACATGCTAGGAAGCCCGCATCCTCAGGATTGAGTCATAAGAGCGCGTCAAATATCTTAGGCTATATCATCATTTACTTTTAGATAAAATAACATTAAGCACTAAACTGTCAGCAATAAATAAATATATTTCCATCTTTTTGAGTGGCCTGATGCAAATATTATATTCAAACAGTTCTCAATAAACATAAAGCGAAATTACCTAACAGAATATTTGGACATAGCACTTTTCACCAATACATTTGTTATAGGAATGCTTTGCGTCGGTTCCTATAGAAATGACATGAATGTTAATATTTTGTCAAATAAAAGATTTCGTACTTTTTGAGAAAATGGGACTTACAGGAACTAAGGAGAATGACCAAAACCTTTGCATAAATTAGCTGGTTATATTAAAAAGGCAACTGTTATCTTTGAAAGTACCTACCGTAACCGAGTAATTGCATTGTGTTGTAGGATATGAACCGAAGAAAAAGGGAGATCTCTCTTGGCGAGAGCTTCTCTCGCTATCTGATACAAGAGAGTCTTCAGCGAAGATGTAATTTATGGCTACCTAAAACATAATCCACATTAATTAATAAAAATATTTTTAGTAATAAGTAGTAAAATATAATTAATTATAATACGAATAATTCATTTTAATAGGACTTTATCTACTATAAATTTAATTCTTACCAGAGCTATAAAAACGCAAAAGCAAACGTTCCCAAGGGCCATTTCTTTTCTCAATATTTGTTGTACTTCGATTATAGAGCCAATTCGTTTTACTAATATCGAAATGAGCTGAAAATACTGTAATATGGCGCGTTTATATACGGCTCATAGATAATAGGTTTATGCTAATTATTTATTTATGACAGGGATGTCTCTGAGAACTAAAACCAAAGGAGCTTTGTCTTGTCTTTGTCTTCTAAATTCTAAGGTATATAATTAGTAGAAGGGTTTTGTAAAACTAGTGAGCGGTTTTACCTTATTTATCACTGAACATACACAATGGAATTATCTGTTTCCATATTAAAATGAATGGGTAAGTTGAATTAATGCATTTGCATACATATACCAGCTTCTGCGTTTGATAGCAATGTAACTATGGACATCGAGATACATAATTGGAACCAGAATCTTTGCCGGTAGTTTTTTCTTGGAAAAGTAATATTTTGTTATATGAACACGTAATACGCCTACCAAAACAACAAGTTAATACGACAATTTTTTTTTAATTTTGCTGGGAAATGCCTTTATGCACCCCGATCAGACTAAAACCTTACCGGGAGCGTGGGACTCGCTGGTAAGCCAGAATACCCACTAAATCCCAGCGATACCCTCCGCATCCTTTTGTGGAGCACAAGAAAAGCAGTACACGCAATCTACCCCGGCACTCCGGAAGATTCATCTGGGAAACTGAAAAAGGAGGAACGAGAAGCGCAAATTTACCTCCCAAGCTCCTGCGCCTCCTATACGCTGATTTACCATTTAAGTTTTTTTTCTAATCGCAGTTATAGGTTGCCTATAATGTACTTCATGATTCAATGTATACATATACCAAATTTCATAGAAATTGGTTCAGCGGTCTCAGTACGTTAAACAGACAGATTTACTTTCGCTTTAATTATGTTTGTTTGAATAAACATAGATTGAGATAAGTTATTACTACCTTGATTTCAAGGAATTTTATATTCAAAATCACGGCTGTCGGTAATTTAGAAGGTAGCAAGTTTATTATTAGAAGTCAAATTCCCTGGTGCTCATTATCGTTTTGTAAGGTTTACTTCTCGCAGATTTGTAAAGGCGTTTGAATCAGCAGCAGGTCTATTATATCGATATGCGCTATTTTGAAATATAATTAGTGCAACAATAAATCGGAATATTTAGTATTCAGAGTTTACAACCCACAATCTTCATATCGAAGGTAAATCAAGAAATAATTAGACGATTGCTTGTAACAGTGAGTGATATCTGTTGTCTAAATAGAGATCTGTTTTACAAATTTAGGAATGATTATTATATATTGTATTAAACATTCTGGGTATCAAATTTTAGCTTGGAAATTAAAGCTTGGGAACCAATGCCACATAGAGATTAAGTTATAATGAAAAGGCAATCCCAAATCGTTGTGAGAGATGTCAGTCATAGGACCGACGGCAAATCGAATTTTCCGAACCTCAGATGTGCAGAACGATATTCTGTTATGGAATTATATTATAATTTGCTAGAAAGTACTCAGTTTTGAAAACATATGTTTTGTGACATGAGGTTACGCAAAAACATCTATCCATCATGTAAGAGATCTTCTCAGAAATATTTGTTAGTCTAGCTTCTACTATTGGCATGGCTTATACTTTCTTATACGAATATATCTAAGAGACATTAATCTGTGGGTCAATATTGGATATTTTCATATGAGAAACTCCGATATTTGTGTATAAACAGAATTTTATGTGTTAAGAAATGCCATTCAAAAGGGAACAAGAAGGCTTTTAAGGCGGTTGTCAAAGCTCTACTTGTTTTTAGACTATGCATTTTAGAAATTTGACGTTAATTCTGTTAAACAAATATGGACAAACTTTACCGTAGGGAAAGATCTTATTTGTATACTTTATGCCTTATTCAGACGCGACTAATGGGGTGTAAAAAAAATTGCCTACAGGTATTTTAATGGCAAAATTAAAGTACTGTAACTTGCATCTGTGAAGCTTGCGAAATAACTCATATCTTTTAGAAAAGGTTAAGTAAGAGTTTGCCTAATAGTGAGTATGTCCCACTGCTGGGCACAGACTTGTCACTCATAGAGTGTTTATATCTTGTAAGAATATATAATACATGAATTAATAATCATCCAGCCCATCTTGTCAAGATGACATTCCAAGTACGATAACGCTACAACGAATGACTAGAACATCACAATTTGTTTATGTGATCATATGACATCGATATGAAATGTCATTCATTCTTAAGCGTTCCATTGACGTTAGCGTACTTAGAATATCATCTTATCTACAGGCCTGTTCATTAAGTTACTTTTCTCTACCAACGGAGTCACATCCTAAAATGGTTGTTTAATTCAAAATTATAACATCGTATACTTGCATTAAAATATAATTGGAATAGTTCGTTACACCCAAAATAATAATATTCCACCTTAAAGAAGAAAAACGTTCATCTATCAGATCTCATAGAAGCGTGTTCATAATTATAAGAATGAATGAAGCTGGCTTTCGGAAAATGTACTATTTAAATCAATCTTCGCTGCTTTGGATGAATAATTTACACAAGGAAAATTATAACAGGTTTAATTAAGGACACAGTGGCTTCCAGAATAGTCTTTATTTTCTTGTATATAAAAATAATCTTTAAATCGGAAAAAATTACGCGGTGGCACCACATAATATCGGTATATCACTGGTTGATTTAAAAGTGGTTTTGAAGCATCTCTCCTATACAATTAGTTTTATCAATTGTATCAAAGCAGTGATATGTTTTTACCGATCACAATTTTGTTATCAGTGATAAGTTTCATTCAAGATTCACGGCAAGTTTAATGATTTGTGTATACCAGTTTTTAACAAAGGATTAAGGTTTATCAAAAATTTATTGGCTGGATAATTCCAAAAATGCCTTCTTTTGTTGCGACTAATGCCCATATAAGCGGAGATAAAGATAAAGCATTGGTAAATATTTACCAAATTACAAATATTAATCCTATAATCTCCAACCCTGGCCGTGAACGTGACATTAAACCAAAGGCACACAATACCTAAGAACGAGGACATTTCAGCGTTAAACTCGATTTTATTCATAATGATAAAACACAAATGTTTTAAAACAAGTGAGGTCGTGATGCATGTTTCTAACAAGGTGAACCCAATAAAAGTAAGCGATGATAATAGACATAATTCTATCTAAATATTTATCCATATATAATAAATCCGAAAGTATGTTTGTCTATTACGTTTTCATTTTAAAACAATTGAACGAATTTTGATAATTTTGACTATATAAATAGAATAGGTTTTCAAATCCATGGAAAAAATTAACCTGTGTAATGAACCAACTTGAATAACGCTTAGAAGGCTATACTATATCATAAAATAAATCTGAGCACGATAGGTGATTACGTGAGTACATGAAATTTCTCGAGTATAAGTGCGGAATAACTACAAATTATAAATGTACGGCTTTTATGTACCTTATAGTTGATTACAAATAAATGTCGAAAAACATAGTGCCGCACTAACGTGGTGGTGCCAGAAGTTAGTGCAAATTTTTAATTCGCCGGTAATTTTAGAAGCAATATAGGTCATTACTGCACAGCACATGTGTAATTTTTTTTACATACAATCCACCACTTAAGTACGGCACTAGGTTTTTTAACATTTATTTTTAATCATCTATAAGCTATAAAAACGTCGTACATTAATAATTAGTCGTAATTCCGCACTTGTACCTGTGAAATTTAATTTACTTAACAGCAAAAGACGTACCGCCAAACAAAGATATTAGTATTACGGTACGATGCTGTGTAGAAACCATAAGAGGTATATCGCCTCTTACCAGATTAGAGCGCTTCCATCTGAGACTGTATTATCACGTACCATCAGGTAAGATCACAGTCAAACTAGCCTAACCTAACCTAACCTGTCAGCAATAAAAAAGGTCTGTAACAAATAGTTGGACGTTAATAGGCTGTTACATACTTTTTTACTCTAAAGTATGATTTTTTTTACATCACAAGAACGGAATAGTTATAGCACAGAAAGCTAACTCAAAAGGCTTATTTTATTTATTTATTTTATTTGTGATAGTTAATATAAAAGACAAAAACCTTATACGGCTATCGACGAAACCGCGCAATTCTCTAGTTAAGTAAACTTACTTCAATATTATTATAATAATTATCACTTGTTGACAATTAATTTCATTGTTTTCTTAATATCATAAAAGCCGCTGGAAAGTTGCTTTCGGTTTTCCCCAGTTGAATTGGCGTAGTTTGTTTTCTTTGGGATTACTGTATAGAGCACAAGTGTTATAAGACATAATTTCACTTTAAATTTTATTATGGTAAAATTGACATGATATATTTTTAATATGAAAGTAAATCAAATTAGTTTTGTAATGTTTTTTTTAGAAAGAAAGAGTGATAACGGGTTAAATATATGAAAAACTGTCACAAAAACTTCTTACTTTGTCACTCAGTTTCAATCCACTCATACTTCTCAACGCTCTCATCTCTACCGCATTTATTTCACTTATGTGATTCTTCTGTCATACCCAATTTTCACTAGCATACATAAGTGGGCATTGTATTATGAAGTACTTTTTCTTTGAGTCCCAATGCATAAGAATTTGGCAACCTTTTTGACGCAACCCAAAGAGGAGACTTAAGTCCAATAGTGGGACACAAATAAGCTGTTGCTTCCTTTTACACTAGATTGGAGTTTCTAGATATAATCTTGTTAACTGCAAGAACTTATTAGCGCGCTTCTTAAATACTTTACTTGAATAATCTTATTAGAACCGTCTGGAGAAAAATGCTTTACCTTTTATTGAGTTATAACGGTGAAGTAGAAATTTTCTGACTTTCCTTGTGAAACATTTCATAGATTTTATCATTAAGTACAAAGCTGAGAACATATCAAATTTCACTAAGAATTATTCTCAGCCTTCGTGTAAGTCCCAAAATAATCATTCGTCGTTTAGACGACGAACAAACGGACGAACTCACCTGTTTTATTTTTTCCATAATCAATATATTATATATTTTTCAATCTTTAATAGATACATTTCCTTTTTTAACTTTAATAAAGTTCCTGCCATATGGCATAGGAATTGGCTTTAATTTACTTGATATATTTTTCATCTAAACTAATATACTATAAAGAGAAAAAACATGTTATGTATGTTTGTAACGTTTTCACACAAAAATACTGGACCGATTTCAAAACTTTTTTCACCATTAGAAAGTTGCATTTTCACTGAGTGATAAAGGCTATATTACTTTTTGATAAAAAATAGGGATCCCTAATAAAAATGCATCAATGTAACCCAAGATGTAAAGAAAAATTGTCATCGCACGCTGCAGAAACTATTGATGATAGACAAAAAAATGTTCTACAGTATCATAGGACGTATTAATATCTACAAAAAACTTCCTGCTATCATATATCCAACTACTGTAGTTATGCCACTATAACTACTTTTTAAATTTTTTACATTTAATAAAAGTGCCGACAATAATCAAGCCATATTATTCATACCTCTGCGTTAATCCTTATCCTATTAAATGTTATTTTATTGAGACCCGTTTCAATACCTGTAAAATACCTTTTAATTTATTGAAATTGGATATTCCATTCAAAAGATATAACGAATTTTAGAATGTCAATCTAAATGTTATTCTAACAGTATCTACGTGGGCGAAACCGCTGAGTATTGCTAGGTAATTATAATTTGAGATATGATTCGTTTCTATCTTGTATATTACTCCCTGTATGTCAGTTACTACGGTCAACAATTAGATTTTCTTCATCTTATGTTACATGTAGGCAGTCTGACAAGGGTCGCAAGGTTTCATTGACGCAACTGGATGGCGCGGAATTTTCATTACATCCTAACATCCGTCGTGCTTTTTAAAGTCTGCTCTAATTAAATTCCTTGCACTCTATGTTCTGTTACAAAAGTACAAATAGAAAATGTCTGCAATTTGTAATATAAACATATTTGGCATTTTATTTAAATTTCAAATGAAATTAATTTGGAAATTAAGGGATTACCGAATTATATTAACAAAACGTTTAATTTAAGAAACGAATAAGCGTTTTAACAGTTAGATTAGACCTCATATATTTATATATATACATATAAAATGGTGTATTGGCCAAAAAACCACTAGATATTTGTCACTTGTAAATATGATAGAAAATAACAATTTTATTATAAACTGTATATGTCGATATTTATTAAGTTAAAACATTGCTTTTTTTATTTATTGGAATTAAATATATAAGTCAAATTTATATTGTAACACATATAAAAGTGTTTCTAACCTAGGTAAGAATCATCAATAGTCCATAGCTGGGCACTGGACTCCTCGCTCATAGCAGTGATGGTTTTTGGACATACACCCACCATGCCACTTCACTGTGCTTGGCAAGCTGTACATAGTACTCCAATGATATGTTTCACCACTATGTTTTCCTTCACCAAGTAGTAAAATTAGGCACAACTTTTTCAAAGAGAATTTACTGATGCCTGACACATGACTCTTATCAAAAAGCCAATTATTATACACAGTAACAAACACAGGAAAATGTAAAAATTAAATGAATTACCAAAGGCTTTTTTGACTGCTACAGTTAATTTTATTAATAGGTTAAATATATCAGTTGAAAAAAACGAACTAGTTAATATAAATGAAACATTTTATTAGGAAACAATGTTAACCGATTTCATCCACCAAAATCCAACTTCTTACTTCAGAATTTCCATGAATTGATAAAACGAAAAAAATATAATGAGTCGAAAAATTCCACGAACATATTATGCATGGGAAAAAAAAATTTGAGTGAGAATCGATACTGAGCAAATTATGAAATATTTCAAGTTATATTTAGATACAGTCTGGAGTAGGAACAGATGAACAAATCCCAAGATTGCAGTGAGGTCTTGCAGGATTGTCACAGGTTTTTAAAAGACCACCAACAGGTTTGCAAATAATGCGAGTATTACAGTCGTGGCAAGAAATTTTTGGATTAATTAATATATCGCATGTAGTCCAATTCTGAGGATTTTGTACGTTCTTGTTCCAAGCATTAACAGCTTCTGCCTCGCGACGACTTCGACCTTGATCTTGGTGTGGGCCACTTTGATCTTGGTGTGGGCCATTTTGACCTTGTTGTGGGCCACCTTGAGCTACATGTGGCCCCCCTTGCTCCACTTGGCCCAAGGAGAAAGTCAATACAGCGCTCTGAAATGTTAACATAAATAAAATTTCAATTCCTAAGGCATTTGAATTTCATTTAAAAGCATTCCAACCGATGCGATTGAAAGCAAATAATTGAACAACAATAATACCAAAACTCCGAAGTATTCTAACATTTTCCGTATTTTAAATGTTACAAGTTTATCTTTATTTTCGATTCTACGATGGTATATAACACAGAAAATATAATGCTAACACATTTATTTTTACCACTTCTTAGTTATAATTGAAAAAAGATTTCTTGAAAAGAATATTATCTGTGTTCGTCTTTGTACTGGTTTTTGATACAAAAAGAATGAACGAAATACCAAATTTAACACTTTTCCTATGAGTGAGGAGGCCTGTGCCCAGCAGTGGGACGTGAATGAGCTACTACTTACTTTTTACTTACCTTACTAATTAATATGTCACTAATAATCAATAAAATTTATTAAAAATTGTTTTGAAAATTAACGTTCCTGGTTTACAGTTCTGCCTTTGCGTACATTTATTCTACTTCAGTAAAGAGACAAAACGAAATTTCACTCACCAGCACTATGAGAGCAAGAACGTTCTTTTGAATAGCCATTGTTTTATTTCACTGTATATGCAGATGAATGCAGTTGCTTTTATAGTATTCTGTAGTTATCTAAACAAACTATTCCCCGCTTAGAAAGAACAAACAACGAAATCACAAGCCTCCTAGTACAGGGTTTTCCTACAATGCGGAAACAACAACGGAAATTTTATTGTTTACTTCTTATTTCTTAGTTATGTTAGTTTAATATGGATATCTAAATATCGGGCAATAACGTAGGAATATAAACTGGAATTAATTCTGATTAATTTAGATAAGTCTATTTGAAACAATATTATTTTAAAACTGGTCTTATTGACTTTTCATGACATTTTTTAATCGACGGATAAGAAATCCTTTTTCGTTCAAAGTAATTTCACTTTACTTCTTTTAATAATTTGATATTTAAATGTATATTATTATAATTCATATTTCTATTTAGTCTAAAGTTACCCTTAACTATTTATTTCAAAGATAATCTATTTTAGAGATAGCAAAATATCATAATTTATCTCTCCTACATTGTCACTGCGTTTAATCTCAGGCCGAAATAAGTCATTTGTGCAAAAAGCATTATAGTATACATGTTCATGTGTTGTTAATTGAAACCCCAATATAATTGTTCCAACTCAGCACTCGAACTGAGGACCTCGTGATTCTTTTGTATTACTGACAGGTTAGCGTTTGACTTTAATTTCATCTGATGGTAAGTACTTTAAATTGGTAAGAAGTAATCTACGCCTTACAGTTTCTACAGAGCAACGTAACGAAACACAGTTTTTTTGCTTGACATGCCATCTTTGCTGGTAGGGTGCTAACGAGCTACGGCCGATGCTAGCCCAGACATTAAAATTACGATTTTCTTGTGTTGCCCTATCGGGAATCGAATCCAGGGCCTTAACGAATAAAGCAAGTACTCGCACCATTTCGCCAGCGAGGCAATCAGTTATCAATGGACAAGCTGACCACTAAACTAAAAAGGCAGTTACCAAATCCCAAGTAATGCAATGAAACATGTAAATCTACGAGGTGTGTTCAAAAAGTATCGCGAATTTTGAATTTTCGCGGGTTACGTATATTCGAATTTCGAATTTTTTGTGGCGTTATGTTGGTACTCATGTCTTTCACTTATGCCGACAAGCTCGGCCATTTTGAATGTTCATTTAATTGTTGACAGCTGCTTTGCTTGCACGTGTTTTGGATCGTCTTCGATTTTTACCTATTCAAAAAAATGGATCAAAGAACCTGTATCAAATTTTGTGTGAAAAACGAAATTAAGTGCGCGGATGCATTCCGAATGTGGACTGTGGCATACGGAGAAGCTACCTTGGACCGAAGCAACGTTTATCGGTGGTACAAAATGTTCTCAGAAGGCCGAGAAGATGTGAACGACGAAGAGCGTGCCGGACGCCCGAGCACTTCAACAACAGACGAAAAAATTAATGAAGTGGAGAAAATGGTATTGGCCAATCGTCGAATCACCGTTAGAGAAGTTGCTGAGGACCTAAACATATCGATTGGCTCGTGCCATTCGATTTTTATCAATGATTTGGGCATGAGACGGGTCGCCGCGAAATTCGTACCAAAATTGCTCAATTGTGACCAAAAACAGCATCGCATGAACATTGCTAATGAGATGTTAAACTCTGTCCGCGACGACCCAAATTTGCTCCAGAGGGTCATAACTGGTGACGAATCGTGGGTTTATGGTTATGACGTGGAAACCAAAGCTCAATCATCTCAATGGAAGCTGCCGCACGAACCAAGACCGAAAAAAGCGCGCCAAGTTCGATCGAATGTGAAAGTTTTGCTGACAGTTTTCTTTGATTGCAGGGGCGTGGTGCATCATGAGTTCTTGCCACAGGGAAGAACGGTCAATAAGGAATATTACCTGCAAGTTATGCGCAATTTGCGCGAAGCAATCCGCCAGAAACGCCCGGATTTGTGGAAGAACAAAAATTGGCTTTTGCACCACGATAACGCCCCTGCTCACACATCGTTGCTTGTGCGCGACTTTTTGGCCAAAAACAACACACTAATGATGCCGCAGCCACCGTATTCCCCAGATCTGGCCCCCTGTGACTTTTTCTTGTTCCCTAAACTGAAGAGGCCCATGAAAGGACGACGTTACTCTTCTCTTGACGAGATAAAGACGGCATCGAAGGAGGAGCTGAACAAGATAAAAAAAAAAATGATTTTTTGAAGTGCTTCGAAGATTGGAAAAACCGTTGGCACAAGTGTATAATATCTCATGGGGATTACTTTGAAGGGGACAAAATAGATATTCATGAATAAATAAATAATTTTTGAAAAAACACAAAATTCGCGATACTTTTTGAACACACAGCGTATATTTTAACTATAAAACACGTTTTTTATAGACTACCAGTGGGTAGGAGAAATCGGTGTGAAAATAACTCTCTTATGGTGTTAAATATAACACTATATCAAAAAGCTTTTCAAATAGGTCGAAGTTTATTTTTGGAATGTGAAAAGCTTGTACACAATTCATTTATGGCGAGCGTATGAACTGAAATTCAGACTAATTATACATTCATACGCAAAAATTTTACCGCAAGCTCAATTTAGCTTATATTTAAACACACAACTTGTTTTAAATTTCATACAAAATGTTTTAAACCAAAGGTTACTTGTAATGGATCCCAGATCAGTTATTTATTTAGGTATTTTCATTTGTTTGCTCTAAGTACTTTATTTAGATTCTGTATACAAACAACCTAGTTAGGAAATCATTTATTAGCCTTTGTATACTTAGAAATTTTATCTTTATTTATATATATTACTAGCAATGCCCCACGTAGATACCGATCTCGTGGCAGTGGAGAGTCTACGAAGCCTGACTATAGATTTAATTCCGTTAACATAAAAGTTTTATTTGTATTTAGGTTTTAATTACATCCTTTTAGACTATTGGATACACACTTACGTTCATAATCTAATCAATACAGATTTTACTTTACAACGAATATGCATCTAAGTATCTTTTTAAATTCGTAACATCATTTACGTAAATAAATACTTTACAGGTATAGAAAAATGCATGATTTCAAGGAGGTATTTTTTACATCTCTCCAGTAGTATTTAGCTTGATAAAAAGAAGTATAGATATATCGGTGGGCATCATTGGCATCCTTGGAATATGAGCTAACTCACCAGTCGCAGGCCGAATTATAAGGGTTGCTACAATTTTCTTTAGATTGACATTTTTAAATTTGTTATATCTTTTGAATGGAATATCCGATTTTAATAGTTCAAAAAGTATTTTATAGGTATCGAATCAGTGTTTTAAAAAAATATCATTTTATAGGATAACGATTAACATAGTGGCATGAAAAATATTGTAACACGTGAGATTATTGTCTTCCGTTAAGAGGCGCAGACTTCCGGCGGAAGACGATGATTGCCGGCGAGAGGCCCTCGTGTGGTGACGTTCGCGGCTTTTGACGAGGAATGAAAAGGGGCAATGGGTAGCTTAAAAATAGATTCGTAGCTAGACTGGCCCTTGTGTATTGTTATCTGTTAAAGTGTTAACTAGTGTAATACTGTGATAGTAAAATAAAAATTAATATTAACTCTTCGAGTGTTGACATTGTCTTCTTTGTAACAATATGGTTTCATTATCGGCACTTTTATTGACTTTTAAAATACAAAGAAGTATATATAGTGGTAAAACTACAGTGGTTGGACATATGGTGTGCTGGACTTTTTTGTAGATATTAAATTAATACCTTCCATAATATTGTAGAACATTTTTTGTTCTATCATCAATAGGTTCCGCAGGGCACACGATGATTGATTTTTTGTTGACACCCTGGGTTACATTAATGCATTTTTATTAGGGATCCCTATTTATTATGAAAGTAATGTAACCTATGTATGAAAATGCAGCTTTCAATGGTAAAAAGTTTTTTGTGAAAACGTTACAGTAAATAAACATACATACATATAAAAACACAAATGTGTCCTCTTGATAATATTAGCTTAGATAACTCTTCTGTACAAATGTAGGTAACGGAGCTCCTAAACGGCAAGACCGATTTTGATGATCGGATCGAGTACTACACGAGCAATCGAGTACTACAAGACCGAAACAGTACATACATAAATATCCTTATTATATATAATAAGGATTAATAATAATTAATTAATAAGGATTAATAAATTATATTATATTTAATAAGGATTATTAATTATGCACGCTATATTATAGTCATAAGTAACTTAGTTTAATGTCTTTTTATTTTTATCTCGTGTGCAATAAAGTGTTTTCTCTCCCTCCTTTATTTTTGAAAGTTTCCACTAAAAAAACATATCAGGATCTGTTAAGAATGTTCTGAATTTAGCACAGTAGCTCTCATGCTTTCTTTTTTAACCGATTTTAAAAAGGATGGTATAAAATTTCATTTTATTTTTTTAATTTACTTATAACTGTTTACTGGGTAAACTGATTTCGATGGTTATTTTATAACTAGAAAGCTGGTGCTTATCGAGTGGTCCTAAATATGTAGGTTACTTCGACAGCGATCCTAAAAATAACAATAATTGGAAATTGATTTTAATTTGTAGCATTTTGAAGTGAAACTTCGCCACTAAGATGTGCAGCGTTTTATATTGTAATTCGTTTGAAGGTTAGGTAGTTTTAATGTTTACAAATAAAATGCGGCATTTTAATTTACCACTCGTCATTTAATACTTTAATATACAATTTTTCATAAAATATAAAATAAAAATATTTCATAAATTCTTTTTATTTCAATTTTAAAAACAAAATTTAATTAATAATTTTTAATATTGACAAAAACACGTGGCATTTTTATTTACAATTTGTCATTTAAGACTTCGATAAATTATTTGTCCAAAGGAGTTTCACTTCTGACACGTTTACTTTGTACGCACGCAATTTTAACAGACTTCAAAAAAAGGAGGAGGTTGTCAATTCGTCTGTATTTTTTTTATGTTTGTTACCTCATATCTTCCGACTGGGTGGACCGATCTTGATAATTTTTTTTATATGAATGGTGGTACTCGTCATAGGGTCCCATTTTTTTTAAAACCAGTTCTGATGATGGCATCCATGAGAAAACCGGACAAGTGTTAAATTTGCATAAGCGTGTGCGCGACAAATGGACGAATAACTCAAGATCACGCCAACCGATTTCGATAATTCTTTTTTTATTAGAAAGGATATACTTCAAGAGTTGTTTTGTGATAGTTTTGTTAGGTTCTGTTGATGGAATCCATGACAAAGTGACGGAACTCTTCAATTCTTAGGAACAAATCAACGATACTCGGAACAATCTTCTATAAGCTATCCAGATATTTGAGTTGCCTACCGTAACCCCAGTATGGTCAAGTGATAGTCGTAGTTAAATATGAAGATCAATGGTACTCCTCAACGGCTTACAGTAAGAATGAGATTTTTGGCAAAATATATAACTGTCTGTAATCAAATGGCAATTACCTTACGTTTGTTGCTGCATTGCAATATTTGAAAGGTGAATTATGTGTAAAGCGGTGGTAAAGAAATAATTGCGTATTCTTTTGTAGTGTTCTTCGTATTGTTATATTTGGAGTCGGTGTCAGCCAAGGTGCCTACATATATAGCTATAGGTGGGAGAGACGCGGGAGCTGCCAAGTGGACACGCGGGCACACCTACCTTGGCTGACGCCGACTCCGAATAAAGGAATACGAAGAACACTATAAAAGAATACGCAATTATTTCTTACTTTGTAGAGCATATTAATATATTTGTAAGTTTGTTTTGAAGGCGGTTCTTATTTTTGTTAAAATTTCTATTTATAATTCTTTTGCTTATGTTATATTTCTTTGCCTACGTTCTTAAGTTGCGAAATAAATTTAAATAGATTTCACTACATTAATCGAGTTCATACAAACGTACTGTACTGTGTCACTATTGGCGAATGTAGTCACAAATATACTATAAATATAAAATATTTCCATGTCTATAATCTCTCAAATAAGGAAAATATCGGAGAATGTTCCAAAGAGATAATAATATTCTGTAAACCCACCCCGCTCTCGAGCAACAAGCCGGGTAAATCTTTTAAGCTTCTCATTAAAGAATATAATACACAAATTGCCCGTCTCTTCAGAAATACATGAGGGTGCTTGTAAGTAATTTGATACCAGGATTTGGCTCTCAGTTTTTAACAAGTTCTTGAAGTGAAAACAGTAAGTTACTATTTGTATGTAACATTTCAAAAGGGGCAATCTAATTAGCAGAGCAATTTAGCAGACGGAAGGCTTATTTTGGCGAATGTTCAGAGAACCTACGATTTTGAAGTACATTACACATTATTCCTCAATCCCGTAGGCGTGTATATATTCGTATATTGAATAGAACTATATTTTATAAGTTATTGCCAAGATAGATACCGGGAAATGTACTAGCTAAGCGAGTACTCACACCACTGCGCTAGCGAGGTTTTAAGTATAAGTTAGCGTTTAAGTGTTTTGTTTAATGTTTGTTTTTGGTGTATGTTTAATGGTGTTTGTTTTTTATCGAAGGAAAATGCTACTACCAGTCAGAAGTGTAGGACTCGACGCTGGAAGAGATCTCGTAATACCCACTAAAACCCAGCAGAGCAATACATCAACCCATACGGGTGTAACGTACATCTCCTGAACATTAGGCAGCATTCTACCGAGTGCACTCGCACAAAGGACTTCCCTGTCCTGGAGATATGCCTTAATAGCCTACCAAGACAATACGGTTTATGGGGAATATTGTTGAAGGCATTCGCAATGTCGAACGATACACCTAGAACAACCTTTCTCCCCTGAACCGCATCTGTCGTTTGGCCTGTAGGGATTCCAGAGCGTCAATTGTCATGAAGACACACATAAACGATGAATAACGAATTACTTCTACACAAAATTGTTCTTGTACGTAAATTTTGCTTGGCGGTATGTCTTTCCTGTCAGAATAGTAACAAGCCACTACAGAAACCAGTCTAGACTTATACATAATACAAAATGAAAATTAATAAATAGGCCGTAGTAGGAACCAAAATTGAGATTTCTACTAGCATGCTAAAATATATTTTTTAATGCAACCAAGTCAGCCCATGACTGATCTCATTTGATGATTGTTAATTTGACGATACATGGTATGACAAAGTCAAAGGTAGCCACGGAAGAAGTATGGAAAGAAGAAGTATAGAATCTCTAATGGTTTTCGTTGCTTGGTAGTCTTTGCTGGGAAGGTTAGCTCCCAGAAAACAGTAACTATCCACGGGCAAAATTTGCCTTCAGTTCAGATCTAGTCTAATTAGAAAATTATAGTAATTACCTAAATAGAACTCAAACACAGGACCTCTACTAGTACAGCGAGTACTCGCACCATTGTGTAAGCGACTGTATCATTTATTTAATAAAATTCGAAATACACGTAATACATTTAAAATATTCCATTAACCCTTTTTAAAAACGCGAAAGGGATTGTTACTATATTGCATTAGAAGATGGAAAAAAGTGGGTGAAATCCAAACCCAGTATTAAAGAAAAAAGGCGGTGGAATACATATTCAAAGCATGGAATTCTAAAAAGGATTTGTAAACCCCATTTATACATTTTATTTTGTAATTATTTACTGGTTTTTGTAGAAATTATTAAGGTTACTTATATTTTAAGTCTATTTGTTTTTATTTGAGAAACTTATCGACTTTGACCCCTAAAAATATTCTAATATATATATATAAAACAAGATTTATTCATTATAAGGTGACTCGGTGAGTAATTTTAACAGGTACGAATGTACATAAATTAATTTCATTAGAATTGTTACTAAGTGAATGAGAATTATAACAACCTCCGGACTCATTGTCGTAGAAATTTACTTATTTTCGAGTATTCGTTTGAGGTTTTCCTTCCTTACTAAATCATGCGACCACTATGACAAAATCATGAGTTTTGCGAAACTTATAAAAACAGGGCATTTCAAATATATAGATTCATGTCTTATTACTGAAAAAATGCCCTCTAATATATATAAAGTAAATAAAAGCTTTAAAGAAATACATAATTCATTTATTATATTACATTTTAATAACTAAAGTATATCTACGTAGCGGTTTTAAGACAATGAGTTTAAGAAGCTATTTTTGTACAACTAATGCAGCAATATTAAACGTATATTAATCTTTTACTAACACAGATTTTGACATAAGGCTTAAAATGTCGAGTATATTCTAGTGAACACTGTTATAAGTTTCTTGAGTATTTGATTTATTTAAGCAGCTTCAGCAGGTGCAACCGGAATGGCACACTCATCCGATGGAGTAGCTGAACATTCTCCAAGATTACAGTGTGGTAATGATGGATCAGTACAAGCTCTTTGAATACCGCCCACTTTAGTGCAAACAAGACGAGTGTTACAGTCGAGGCAAGAAGAGCCAACGACAGTGCAAGGAGTCCATTGTGGATACCACGGGGCTGATGAGATCCAAGGAGGGATCCAGGGGTTTACGCCACCTGCACCTGGCCAACTCGCTCCGCCCCATGGTCCAGCAGGGACAGCCACTGTTATTGTGACCTAAAATAAATAAAAATAAATTATAAAAACAACTACTTTTTCGTACCTATAAATTAAAGAGACGTGTTTTTGTAAAGTCTAAAGGACAGCACATGAGCAATAAGGTGTATACAAAAATCAGTTTTATCAATTTCTACTTGATTGCTTCAGCTGATCTCCAATTCACCTGGATCAATTTTCATGGGTCCTTCATTGTTTCATTAAAACATAACATGGGTTAATTTTCATCGAAGTTTTCAATGCAAAATTCTAAGCGTATAAATGTGAGCCATTGAAACGGATTATATAAAAAGGAGGATTATATTTGATATAACATTTAGTATTTTGATTAACCACGAAAGTTTCAGTTCAAAATATTTCATTGCAGGGACCATTTTACGATCTTATTTCGGTAAAGTAGCGCTACGTCAGTAGTAAATGTTAAGTAAGTATATGTATTTGTATGGGAACACTGGTTAACCTGCCTTGTAACCAAATTCCATTGGGTCACCTCTTTTCAAATTACGGGTTTATTTAATTAAATAAAATTCGCTAAATAATAGAATACTTACAAGTAGACAAAGAGAAATAAACACTTTTGAAACCATGTCTGTTGTATTCCGTCTTTGTTTCCAAGTGAACTGATATTTCAAACGTTCAAATAGTACGTTTTATACAGTCTAGTATTGTTTGCTAAAGTATTAACTGAAAACCCAATAACATATCAACAATATGGTTTTCCCTGTGGAAAACGAATATAATAAGAGATAAGGAGGCTTTACTGTGTTTGTGTTATAAAAGAAATCTTATTTATTTATTCATGGGGGATACCTGTTTTAAATAACAGTTCATAAATATGACTAGCTATCACCTGTGGTGTCACTCGTTATGGTGTTCTCATACATTAATTCTATTTTATTATTCCTTATAGGTATTTTTTACTATTTCTATGTAAATTCTTCTATACGGTTCGCTCTCTCAGTATTCATATTTTGTTCAAATTTTCGATCGTTAATAAAATACTATTATTTTTATCCACTTAACTTCAAATACCAGGTGGAAAGGCCCAATTGGAAAACGAAACAGAGGAAGACCGTCTACGAGAAGGGCTGATGACATAGTAAAAACAGCTGGCCAGGGATGGATCGAAATTGCACAAGATAGAGATCAGTGGGCGTCTTTAGAGGAGGCCTTCACCTATAGTAGGGTTCTTGCCAAATAAGAAAAAACAATTAGTTTTAAGTTTTCTAAACCACTTTTTTAGATACCTCTTACATATTTTGCAAGAAATAAAAAGGCATTTTATTTTATTCATTCACTTCAAATACATTTTTAAATTAGTAGTGGATTACACTTGATTATTAATTTATTTTGTGAAAAAGTCCATAATGTCATCTATAGAAAGATTCCTTACAAGGCTTCCTACTATGTTTAGTTAAGAGGTTCATGATGAGGCACAGGAATTGACTTGATTTTTTTATATTACATGTCATATCTGAAGAAAGAGGTTGTTCAGAGAAATTTCAAGTTGTGGGACGTCCAGTGTGGCCATCTAACTTTTACAGATGTAGGTAGTAATTTCGTCACTGTAACATATTTGAGCTGTTTTGAAGTGAAACTTCTTTAGGCGCATGAGGGTAATTTTTTACAGACGAAACGCGTTAGCGTCATGATGATGAGAGCGTTTTTTATGCCAATTCGTTTGAAGGTTAAGTGGTGATAATATTTACAAATAACATGTGACTTTTTAAATTAATATTCAATATTTTTCTACAATATACCTTAAAATTTTTTCATAAAATATCTTATCTAAATTTTATTTGTATGAACAAGACTTAAAATCAGTTTGCCAAAGAAGTTTCACTTCTGACATGTGTACTTTGTACGCACGCACTTTTATTTATCAAATCCTAATTTTCTAAGACAGCATATAAAAAGATAAATCATGTACTACTGTAGCATCATGTCTTAATAGCTGTGTGATAAAAAAAACGGCCTGCGTTCATAAATGGGGGAATTTATGCTAGCACAATCTTTTCTTCTTTCTATCCCTGATTATGCTGATATAAGCTACCCTGACATGACCAACGATCTATTAGAACAACTTGAGCGTCTTCAAAATCAATTCTGTTTATATTTAGCTTATATAAATATGACTACATCTCTCAATTTTGTGCAAAGCTCAAGTGGTTACCCATACGTTTTCGCTGGTATTTAAATATATTTTCTTTTCAATCCTAGTGCACCTTTCTACTTAAAAGAAAAATTTGTTTTAAAATTATGGGACTGTAGGCCCATAAGGGAGTTTCAAAGCTTGAAGCTTAACGGATTTTGCGAAATTTCACCCGCAAGGGGGATTGCGGGGTTGTTAATTTAAAAAATTCAAAGGTTCACTTTAAAAAAAACCAAACTTCATATTACCTAACACCTAGCTACCAAAAAAACATTCTATGCAGACTAAGTCGCGGGTTCAGTTACTATATTTATATACTCTTTAAGGTAAGGTAAGTCGCAGCCCATTAACGTCCCATTGCTGGGCACAGGCCTCCTCACTCGCATGAGAGAGGGTTTTTTAGAGCATAGACCCACCACGCTGCTCCACTGCGGATTGGGAGGCATAGTACTCAAGTGCACTCTCTATTTCTTCACTCACATAGTCCGATGTGACGGGAATCCGACACAACCGGAGAAAGATCAGGCGCAGGACCGACGGCTTTACGTGCTCTCCGAGGCACGGGTGTGGATCACACCGCCAACTTCCCAATTTCGGGCAAATATTGAGAAAATCTTAATAGAAATCTCAATATCGATTTTCGAATTTGCGTATGTAATGTATAAATTAGTGTATGTAGTCTATATGATACCACCTATCGCATTGCATTTACGCAATATCTCTAACCCAAAGGTTGCCTGATAGTAATCGTCGTGAAGCGATAACTCAGTCAGAAGATCTCTTTTACATTATTTCTGCTTTATGTTTCATTTATGGTATTTTCTAGCTATCTAACTAATTGTCGTCGTCGTCGTTGTCATCGTCGTCGCTTCAACCGATGGATGTCCACTGCTGGACATAGGTCTTACGTAATGATGTTCACAAGACCCGATCTTGCGCCGTCTGGCGCCCGCGGCTACCGGCAACCCTTTTTATGTCATCGGTCCACCTTGTGCGGGTCTCCCTACACTGTGCCGCCACTTCAGCACCTTTGGGCGCCAACGTCCATCGGTCCGTCGGACTATGTGCCTCGCCCATTGCCACTTCAGGTTCGCGATTCGTAGGGCTATGTCAATGACTTTGGTTCTGCTACGGATCTCCTCATTTCTGATCTGATCGCGTAGGGAACCTCCGAGCATAGCCCTCTTCATCGNAGAGATCAGGCGCAGGACCGACGGCTTTACGTGCTCTCCGAGGCACGGGTGTGGATCACAACGCCAACTTCCCAATTTCGGGCAAATATTGAGAAAATCTTAATAGAAAACTCAATATCGATTTTCGAATTTGCGTATGTAATATATAAATTAGTGTATGTAGTCTATATGGTACCACCTATCGCATTGCATTTACGCAATATCTCTAACCCAAAGGTTGCCTGATAGTAATCGTCGTGAAGCGATAAGGCCGCCTTTTTGTGCATTGTTTTCTATTCTCCTTTACCTTTTTTCTGCTTTATGTTTCATTTATGGTATTTTCTAGCTATCTAACTAATTGTCGTCGTCGTCATCATCGTCGTCGCTTCAACCGATGGATGTCCACTGCTGGACATAGGTCTTACGTAATGATGTTCACAAGACCCGATCTTGCGCCGTCTGGCTCCCGCGGCTACCGGCAACCCTTTTTATGTCATCGGTCCACCTTGTGGAGGTCTCCCTACACTGTGCCGCCACTTCAGCACCTTTGGGCGCCAACGTCCATCGGTCCGTCGGACTATGTGCCTCGCCCATTGCCACTTCTGGTTCGCGATTCGTAGGGCTATGTCAATGACTTTGGTTCTGCTACGGATCTCCTCATTTCTGATCTGATCGCGTAGGGAACCTCCGAGCATAGCCCTCTTCATCGTACGCTGAGTGACTCTGAGCTTTCGTATGAGACCCATAGTCAGCGACCAGGTTTCGGAGCCGTAGTTCATCACTGGCAACACGCACTGATCGAAGAGCTTTGTCTTCAGACACTGAGGGATATTGGACGATAGGATCTGCCGTAATTACCCGAACGCTGCCCAACTAACTAATATAATTATCAAAATAAAATCCAAAATGGCTAATATGCAAGATAACCGTTTACACGTAGGGGCTATATATATGTTTGTACACTTAGCATATGATTTTTTTCTAATGCTTTAACGCATTACTGTGCTCTCACCTGATGCTAAATGCCGATAATCTCTAAGGTGGTAGCTCGCTTAAATAGGTTTTTTTCTCGCCGTCACAATTTTTACATGTCTTTGCTGGTAAGATAAGGCTGTCATTAGATACGTGACTCAGTATGAGTGACAGTACTCAGTGGGTTGAGAATGCTTCAGTATTAGTCTTTTAAAATGGCAACATATTGATAGTTCCACAATCTCAGAAACGTACTCTTTCTTAGTTAATTTTTTATAAATAATACTGTAAGTCAACCTTATTCATTTAGGGTACAGTAGTCTGTACCCTAAATGAATGAAACTGTAAGTCAGTAAAAGTCTTCTGGAACATCAGGAGGGAATGCGCGAGTGATCCTGGGATTTCTCATTTCCCGCCGATTCCTACACACCTGACCCTACTGACGGGGTGTATAAATGTATTTCCAAGCGAAAGAAAAGTTGTAAAACATTTCCTATGGTCAGAAAAAGGCTGAGACGAGGCTCACCTATTGCCAATCGTTTCGTGGAAATTATATTACGTGGTCCACGCACCTTGCCTGTTATAGAAGAAGTTTATTTTTGTATTCTCATCACACAGTTCATAGAATACCAAATATTCTACTCAATTAACTATCAAAAACAGTTTTAGATGTACTCATTAAAAAATTGAAAATTGTTTTATAATTGCAATCACTTTTCTAAATGGATTTCGTTTTTGCTAATGTATCAACAAATTAAGATAACTGCTTCTTGATTTTGATTTTAATTACTGTGAGAATGTTTGTGTAGTAACGTCATGTGAATGGGCTTTAATTGGTGCAGTGTGGTGGGTCTAAACTCTGAACACTTTCTCTTATTGGTAGGTTTGAAGCTTACAAGGAGATTTAGAGGGAGGTCTGTGCCCAATAGTGGAGCGTTACAAGACTATACTATACTATTCAAAGTAAAGGAGGATGCTTTACAATGCCCTTATATATGATATATTGTTGACTGTATTTCCACCTCGTGAGTTCAAGAAATTAGTTAAAACTTTTGTATCAACATAATAACAGTCGGATTACCGGCAGTGAACAAATTATGAACAAACAATTATGGATTATAATAAACATTGTAGCCTTTTGTCACTTTAACTGCAAAATTTATCTCTTAATAATATAATTTACCTAACATAACAAAATAATTTACCTCTTAATGATGCAGATCAGAACTAGATAAAGTAGAAATTTCAATTTCCTAAATGTGTTGGAATTTGAACCTGGGAATTTTGTCACCAAATCGAGTAATTGTACAACTATGCCAATAAGGCCGTCTATGCTGTTGCATCTTTAAATATTTACGTCATTACTGGTAAGGCGGTAAATATAAATTTGCCTAGTCGGAAATCGAATCTAGGACCCTCCGCTAGCGAAATACTCGTCCCATTAAATCAGTAGGCCATCGAAAGGTACTTTTGGATAACGCTTGTAGATTATACTTATAACTGTCATCGATGTACACACTCACACTTACACTTTTAGATGAATATTTGTACAAATGCGTATTAATGATATTTGATTTATGTAACATGTTATTTATGTATAACATTTCAAAGAGGGAAACCTTAACCATTGAGTTGCCGGAAGGCTTAATTTGACGAATGCTCAGTTAGCCTACCATATTGAGGTATGCATAATATATGTGTGTTTACATATTATACAGAAGTATATATTATAAGCAACCGTCCTCCTTGTAAGATGAGAACTAATATAGTGCTAAAAATTATTAATGAAATGTCGCAACAAATCAAAGAGATTTGACTTGACAGATTGATTTGGGTATTCGCTTCGCTAGTAAAAGGCCCTAGGTTCGATCCCCGGTAGAGCAAATTTATAAAATTGTATTTTCTTGTTACCACTCTACCAGCAAATAAGTACGTCAAGCAATGATATTTGCGTTCTGGTACGATGTTGTATTGAAACCATAAGAGGCAAATGGTCTCTTAACAGATTAGCATGCCTGCGTCTTAGATTCTATTATCACTTACCACCAGGTGGGATTCTACAAACTTGTGAACTGTCAGCAATAAAAAAAGATAAGTTTTGTTAAGTTTAATTGAATTTTGGCAGCATTTTTTGAATTAACGTGTCTAATACGGATGGACTTGACTACATCTCTCCGAAAGAGCTAGACCGATTTAGTTAATTTTATTGTTCAGGTAAATATGAGAGAAAGTTTTAGATTGACAATTCAATCTAAATAACGTAATATTTTCCTATTCATCTGAAATTAAACCGATGATACTACCGGGCACAGCTAATCTAAAATATACAATTTCCCTGTCACAATGTTACTGTCGTTGTCCTCCGAAACGGCTTTACCGATCTATACCAAATTTTATATGCGTATTCAGTACGGCTGAGAATAGGCTACTATCTATTTTTCATACCCCTATGCAATAAGAGTTGTTCACCCTTAATTTTATTTTGTGTTACAACATACAAAAATACATACAACCCTAAATTTTCACCTCTCTATCCCAACCCCTATTTTTTAATAGCGATAATAGTAATTGTATGGCAAAACAATGTTTGCTGGGTCAGCTAGTTATTATATATAAACAACAATTTATAAATTAATGTATCTGGAAAATATTTGGTAAGATTAATAACGTAACCATTTTGTTTGCAGTCTTCTTATTTTGAAAGAAAGTTTGAAGCCTTTATTCTTCTGTTATGAAACAAATCTGAATTTTGGGGATAAGATATAACGTTATGTTGAATTTATGTCTCCTAAATCCACCACTTTCTTCTTCAGAGCTACCCAGTAGAGATGTTTGAAGCCTTTTTTCTTCACGAGGGGAATGTTATGAAACGAACCTGAATTCTCATGAAAAGATATAACATTGTATTAAATTTATGCCTACTAAAATCAACACATTCATACTGGTAATCTTCAGGGTCTCCTAGTGGCTCCGAATATTCCAACAGGACATACCGGGGCAACTTTAAACCCACCTTACAATTTCATACCGTAGCGGATTACCAAATTATACATCTTTTTGAAGTGAAACTTCTTTTCGAAACACATAAATAGCGTCAAGACGTGCAGCGTTTTTTATGCTTATTCGTTTGAAGTTTAGGTAGTTTTAATATTTACAAATACTTTTACGTTTGGCATTTTAATTTGTCACTCGTCATTTAATAATTTAATGTACTTTTATATATTCTACTCATAAAATATAAATATTTCACAAATTCTGTTTTCTAGATTCGATTAGAAAATTTAATTATTAATGTCAATAAATTATTTGCATTAATTTTCGACACTTTTAATATATTAATGACAAATAAATTTATTAAATTCCTAACATATTCTCTTTTTCCTTCCCTTTAAGTCTCAAAAATCTAAAGTGCCACAAAAGTTTTACTTCTGACATGTGTACTTTGTACACACTTCTAATTTTTTTTTATATAATCGACTCTGGTTTGGTATATTGGTGGTTTTGGGTCTAAAATAAGTACAAATGATTTTAGAGCATAAATCGTTTAAAAAACAAGCACTGCAGATGTTTATAAATATTACAGAATATTGTAGAAATATATGTAAGCAGTAATCACGTCATTCTCAATGAAGCTTGTTAGTGTATTTGTTTGCTTGGCTGACAAACGAGATAGTAGCCGTCAGTCAACAAATATTTTAATACTCTGATATGATGTCGTGTACACAGGTTGACAATCTACACAATTTGTTATATATGTATATAAATTAGACGTACTATGTTTCAACAGATGTTGTAAATAATGCCTTTAAATCATAGGAAGGATGTAATATGTATTAAGGTAAGGTAAGTAGCAGCCTATTAAAGTTATACTGCTGGACAAAGCCTGTTTCTCACATAGGAGAGAGGGTTTGTGGGTTTATGCTCTAAAACTCGCTCCACATTATATTCAAATTAGTCAGCTGGGGAGCCAGGTTAAACACTGAGAGTCGATACTGTTCATGATATAATTTTCTATTTAGTTATGCTTGAACCAAGTCTTCCTTATTGAAATATAATGTGACTTAGATCAATGTGATCATTTAAAGTCGAATTAGTTGTGTTTCGTCCAAAGTTATATATATTTCTATACAGATAAATTAGACTGAATTGTCTGTTTGTAATATAAATTTTAAAATTATGTCTGTCTATATGTTTTCGCTAAGCTCTGATGGGGCTGGACCAATTTTAATGAGACTTTCACTGGAAGGATGATGTTATAAGGAGAAGTTGAGGCTACTTTTATTTTCGAAAAATAAAGAATTTAGAACTTACCGGGGAAAAACTAATTGACATATAAAAGAAGTCTGTGCTATTACGTTGTTGTACTTTTATTGAATTAAAATAACTCGATATTAATATTTGCTGTAATGAAATCATCGTTTTGGACAAGCACTAAGAAAATAAAATACATGATAGTATAATCATGTGAATCATAATATTGTATCTTCACTGCCAAAATTATGAGTTAAAGGCTTACACAAATAGTGTTAATAGCATAAAGTTCCCCATGATTGTTATATGTTAACAATATGTAATCTCGTACAATCACGTGTGAGTTTGTTAAAGAAGGGATTACGAATTTTCTTTTTTTAATAAAACTTTTAAATGTTTAGCTGATATAACTTAGTAAACTATTTCTTTATTAGGATTAGTCACATTTTTATTAAATGGACCTTAAAAACTATGTAAAGAATAGAATAATTATAAAATATCTGTATGAATTAGTTCTAGATTTAAGGAAAGGGCACTAAAATATAAGCAAAAAAATTGCTAAAAGAACCTTTTCTTTTACAAATTCAATAAAGTTTAGTCGATTAATGTATGTCATATTGTTTGTATGAAATGTATATACATATGTGTGTATGTGTGTTTTAAATTTATGTAATTATATCATGATAAAAGCTATTAATGTTCTTCTATCTCTCGTGTCATTTATGAATTACTAACTGTTTTTAAACCCTACCGTTGTTTGAAAAAGATATTTTTAGCGACTAGACCGCCTTTATATGTAAAAACAGGAATCGTTGTAGATTCTACTTTAAAAAAATATGAATTTTACAAAAAAATCAATAATGATTAGAAAATCATTATAAAAAACTTAATGATAACTGAAAAGGGCACTGTTTTGGAATTTGAATACTTCGTTTCCTGTTTTTTTAACATACCACTATTCGGTATGTTAGATATGATTTTTAAATTGCAGCGAAAGAATTTGAAGGTTGTCAGTTTTAGACCAAGAGTATAGTTAACTTTATTAAATAATACTTAACCAGAAATTTAAGTGCTGTCTGTTTATACTATATTTTCTCATCTAAAATAAATGTTCTATTGCCATTTTGAATTACTAAATAAAACAATATTTGGTAGTGCAGAAATATTCACAATTAATAAGATAAGTAGCAGCCCATTAACGGCTCACTGCTGGGCACAGGCCTCCTCACTCATATGAGAGAGGGTTAATAGAGCATAGACCCACCAAGCTCCTCCACTGCTGATTGGCAGGCATAGTACACAAGTGCACTCTCTATTTCTTCACTTTCATAGTCCAATGTGACAGTAATCCGACACGATCGGACAATTAATATAAATCATATAAAATATAGCAAATAGTTATGGTAAAATAAAGTTATGGTGTTATAATATAATTATATTATAAGCTAGATGCATATTGTTTAGGTTTTGATACCTTTAAAATGTTTAGGAATCTATAAGGCAAGCAACCAGTCGTTGAAATACTTTATTAAACAGCCTTGGGACAATGGTACGAATATTCGCTTTGCTAGCAGAGGTCACATGTTCGATTCCCGGTAGGGCAAATGTAGGGAATTACATCTTCTACTTTCTTCTCTCTGGCCTTGGCTAGTTACCACCTTACCAGCAAAGACGTACCAATATAGTATAAGGCGTAGAGACTTAAAATTTGGTAGGATTATTCTTTTTGACGAATAGAGGTTAGCTAAAACCGATTTTACGAAAATCCACCTGCAAGCGGTGTTGCGAGGGGGTTTCCTTATGTTTCTTTTTTGTAAAACAATTTGCTTAAATTGATGCAAATGCCATCCAAAAACACTCCACCCAGACGAAGAGGCGAGTTCGGCTAGTAATGTATATTATTTATAGTAATATTAGATAAAGTATGAATTTATTTGGAAATAGTAAATTAACGTACATGTGTAATATTAGAAATTTATTATTTTTGGCTCAAAATTGATTGTTGATCATAAAAATTTAAAGATAACCCGATGCTTAAATAATTACATCATTAACAAATTACATAGGAATTACTATTTCCTTTGTAATGTTTGTCATAATCATATGATGACATCCGGTTGTTTATTGTGCTTTCGCTAGCGCATTTTACTACAATGACATCTAATGACTCAGAATGCGAAAATATTTTATTTTCGTCTTCTGCTGTTATCTCCTTAGGACACTATCTATGTTATCTCTACTAATTACTGGGCCGTGTATAAAAAGGTTGTGTTTTACTATTACGACGCATAATTACGAACGGGTTCAAACGAATCAGTGACTATAGTTAAGTTAACGAACGAATACGAAGTGATTTCTTCATAATGAGGATAGCAATTTTCCTATTTATTGTAAGTACATTAATTTAACTAAAATATTCTCTTTTTATCTGGGCACTAATCGATTATTATAGACCTTAAAAATTACATTACAGCTTGCGCAACAAAAATCTGTCAAGCTTCCATTATTATTAATTCATACATAAAGCTTAAAATGTTAAATTAGTTTTATATTTGCAAGAAAATATTAAAGAAGAACCAACGAGTTAAATTTTACATGTATAATAATCATTATAATATGTTTATCGTATTTTGTTGTCCATAGTATCAACATATTTATTTTATTACATCTATATTTAATCATATTTGGTAAATTATTTATTTCAAATTATAGTATAATTTGGTAAATTTAGACAGGTCTTATTTGATTTATTTATATATTAGATACTTAATCCGTCAGTTACTTTTAAACATTTATTTCCTTTCACAATTTCATAAAAGATAAAGAACTCTACAGATACATTCAAATGTAAAAATTTTTAACATTCGGTTTAGAATTTATCATCGACTTTAAACTTTGTACTCATTTATAATGTAGTTTAAATTTAAAAAATACTCTTTAAAAGTTTTGCTTACCTGTCTGATTCATTTAGTCTCCAAGACAACTGAACTAATTTTAGCAGGACTTTATACATTATTAGGATATGTAATAAGCTTCTTTTTATTCAGAATTGAAAAAATCATCATTATCAGAAATATCAAATTCAAATTCAAAAATTCTTTATTCAAGTAGGCCTTTACAGCACGTTTGAATCGTCAAATACAGTTTTTTCCCATATATTACTTAAATATACGTCTGATGATAATATTAAAGAACGACTTATAAGCTAAAGTTACGAGGGTTACTTCGCTCCCTCTTCTGAAGAGCCCATTACAAACTCAGCCGAGTGTCCCCTTTTCCCTATCATCATTACATTATATATAAGTAATTTATACTATTTCGATTTGAGTATCATATTATAAAGTGATATTATTAAGGTGGGACCTATTATCAGACATAACATTTATAATAACCCAATATAAATGAGAGAAAAAAAGCTGTTAATTTTACAGACATTCCTATTTACTTGTATAGATTCTGAAAATTTGTTATTTATATTTAATATCAATGTTTTAATTTTGCTAATGATATACAAAATATTTGTTCCGTTTAAATATTTGAGGAATATGTCCACTAACTTTTGTCACAATGAATAATGATTAAAATGTTAAGTGGTTTTTAATTTGAGATTTGTAATATTCATAAGTGTTTGCAATTTTTTATTGCAAAATTACTGTAAAGAATTCAAATAAATGAGTCAAATGAACTATCGACGGCCTCGCTTGAACAGTGGTGCGAGTACTCATTTTACTAGCAGAGACCTTGGGTTTGATCCCGCTAAGGCAAATTTAGAAAGTTGCAATTTCAAATATGTTTGAGACCGGCTTGGTCAGAGGCTGCGGCCGGGGCTAGTTGCCATTCTTCCAGGAAAGACGTTGTGCCAAGCCATAAAAGGTAAATTGCCTCTTACCAAGTTAACGCGCTTTTGTTTCATCACTTACCATCAGGTGCGATCACAGTCAAGCGCTAGCTTGCAAATATATATTTTTAACGTGTGTCCTGCTAGTCAAAGTGTTCTTATTGCGGAATCCTCTGCAATGCCTCCTCATATTAAACGACACTACGACTTGCACAAACTTTCGAATAGAGACGGACAAAGACTCGTAAAAGTTTCCACAAGAGGATAAATAGGGTATACTGAAAGACAAATCTACATAGATAGTAGTTCTTCTTTATATATGTAACATAAAAAAAATAAAATTATAAACAAAGACAAGACAAATATTCTTTTTTTCTAAGCATCAATTGTATCCAAAAATTATAAAAGATTGTCTCGTTTTTGTCTAAGGTGTTAAGCTGTTAAGGTTTTTAAGCTAAGAAATTAAAAATATTTTTTTATTTTGTTTATTTTAAATAATGGAAACACTATTTTGCTATTTCTTATAATGTCCATTTGTGTAGGAAGCATATTAAGTCATTATTCTATATCTTATTGTTAATATTATCAATTTTATTACTTATTCGTTACATTTGTCTTCTAGGTTGGCTTCTGCCTAGTGAGTGCAAAATATCTTCCAAACGAAATAAGAGACTCAAATACGTTGCTGAGAATCAAAAGATCTGATGACTCTGACGACTCTTCAAGTTCAGTAGAACAAAATAAAAATATAGATGATGATAATGACGGAGATGATGATGATGACGATGATTCGGGTGAAACAGGGGAGGATAAAATTAAAAGAAAAGCTTTAGAGCGTCAAGAAAAAGAGAAACGAAAAATGGAAGAAAAACAGAAAAAGTTACAAGAAAAACAAACAAAAGAACAACGAAAAGAAGAAGAAAAAAGAGAGAAAGAGGAACGAAAGCGGATTGAGAGAATTGAAAAAGAAAAGCAAAAAGAAGAAGAAAAAAGAAAAAAGGAGTTAGAAAAACTTAAAAAGAAAGAACAGAAAGAGTTAGAGAAAACACGTAAAGAGCTTAATAAACTGGAGAAGGAAATTTTAGAAGGTGAAGAAAAGGAGAGTGCTATTTTAGCCACAGAAGAAGAAAACTCCGTCGAACTGGCTGACGTTTGGAGAAAACATATTTATGTCAAATATGGTTTAACATTAGCTAGCACGAAATTAGAAAAGCAGGCAGCATTAAATAAGTACATACAAGAAGAACTTGGACTTACACAGAATAGTACTGAAAGCGAACGTCGTCAAGCTATAATAAAATTAATTCAAACAAAATTACAAGTAGACGAGGTTGAAAGAAATAATTTGAGAAATCAACTATTAAGTCACATTAATGCAGTATCAATTCAAAAATTGCGTACGAGCCTTGAAAAAGATGTTCAGGAACTGAATAATAAAACACAAATACTTGCTAATGTTAGTTTACCCTGGGTTCCGGTAGCAAAGCAACAAATAGAGGAGAAAAGATCTTTCCTTGAGACTATTGAACAATTTCTTTCAAATATATTGCCAAATTGGCTAACAGGATCTCAAAATACGAATAATACTACTGAAAATAATCCTTTAATTGCATCAGAAAGTGATGCAAACACGGTTGTAGGAAGTAATGCATCAAATGGAAATTCCGATCTTATAACTGCTCCAGTAAACCAATCTATTAATAGTGAGAATATTTCCACAGCCGTTACCGATATAAACTCGCCTACCCAAGAGCCTAATCAAGCCGTAGGAGGCAGTAATACTCAAGCTGAAAATAATAATAACATTAACGACGGTATAATAAATACAGGTGTAGATTCTTTAGGTAATAGCAATGTGAACTTAGAAAATAAGGAAACCCCTGTAGGTATAGATACCGCAGCTAATAATGTGGCACCTTCTGGTAATACAGTATCGGTGAATAACGCTAACACAATATCTACAAACGATAGTGATGTTTCTATAGCAGCAAATAATAATATTAATTCAACAGTAAATGATAGTCTTGACGCAGGAAATGATATTCCGAATTCTGTGACGTCTGATGTACACGTAGAAGCAGCAACTGACATATCTCTTACTTCTATTAATAATAATCAGCCATCAACAGGAATTCTTGATAATAGTGAAGCATCGTTATTAAACAACGAAAGCAATGTATCAGTTACTGCCAATGGAAATATATTAGCCACAAATACTGAAACGAACATTGCTAGCGGAGCTGATACTAGCTCAAATAACGCCGCACCGAATTCGATAGAAAGTCAAACTAATGTAATTAGCAATGCCAATGAAAGTCTTAATTTGCCTGACAGTTCATTAATTGAAAAACCGAACCTAGCTTCTGACAGCAGCACAATTATTTCCGATACCTCATCAGTTAGTCCCGACCAGAGCGCGTCTGCTAATATCGACGCCGAGGCTAATGTTCTGCCAAATTTAGTGAATGAGACTAGTAATCTTGTTCAAAATGAACTTTCGTCTCCAAATACTGCAGAAATTGAAAATAAAAATGTAACATTAGTGAATATAGCAAATGAAGAAGACAGTTTAAATGCGAGCATACCTAATGACATCGTAACCTCAAATGTTGAAGCTGTCATAGAAAATAATGCAACCACTGATAGTAGTGTTCAGGGGGTTCCGATTGGTGTTACAGATGGAACCTTAAACATAAATCTTGCTGTAGGGAGTGCAGTAATATCTGATAGCCTTACAAGTTTATCCCCTGTAACTAATACTGAAAACACAGTGCCTAATAGCCCTGAAAGTGATAACGTACTTCCTTTAGATCCTAGCAAAGTTTCAGTTGACATCGATAATGTATTGAGTACAATCAGTATTTTATCCCAAACGGAGGCTGAAACGTCTACTTCTATTGGCTTAGACCAAAATTCAGTGTCACTTGATAATACTAATGGCATTACTATAAGTGTTATTAATTCGGAATCAGTTAATACTATTGAAGTTACTTCTGTGTCTAATGAAATAAGCCCTAGTACCACTGAATCACCTGTAAACACACTTGATAATAATTTATCAGCAAATCGCACCGAAGTCATTTCTGGCGTTGGAGAGGTTCCTGTGATTGGCATTGATAAAGTAAATGAAGTTGTCTCAACTGATAGTAATAATAATAAATCTACACCAGTCTCTATAGAAAGTAACGTAAATTCATCTAATAACGCGAGTGTCACTGACAGTGTAATTAGTCCTATCACAGATACGACAATAGTCCCAGAAATAATCAATTTAGAACAATCAACCATCAATATTCTTGTATCTTCTACTCAAGATCTTGTATCAACAGAAGGACCCGTTGAAACTGAAAAAGCCAACGACGCTTTAACAACTATCGCTAATGCAATTGGTGATGTGAATACAATCTCAAGTATTGCTGACGTTTCGTCACCCAGCGAAGCACCTTTAGTAACTGGTCAAGATGCATTAGTAAATACCGAATCACCTGCAGAAACTCCAGCACCGGTAGATTTAACAGAGGGAGTTACAATAGCTGCAGAACCTGGTGCTTCAGTAATTGAAATATTACCACAATAATTTAAGAGAGCTTATTAATAAAAACGAATTTATAACAAAACAACGTCATAATACGCAAACCTGTGATTGACATAAATATTTATATCAAGATTATTTTATGCATTTTTTGCAAATAAAGCATTACATAAATGATTTGTTTCAATTCCTCAAAATAAATATTTGTCATAAATAAAATGCATCAAGCGTTTTATTTATGACAAATATTTATTTTTCCCATTGCTGGGCACAGGCCTCCTCACTCCGAGGAGCGAGGGTTTTTAGGGCATAGACCTACCACGTTGCTCCACTGCGGATTGGCAGGCATAGTACACAAGTGCACTCTCTATTTCTTCACTCTCATAGTCCGATGTGACGGGTATCCGACACGATCGGAGAGAGATCCGGCGCAGGACCGACGGCGTAAAGGCGCTCTCCGAGGCAAGGGGCTGGATTATATCGCCGACTTCCCAACTTCGGGCAAATATTGGAAAAAACTGAATATTGATTTTTGAATTGGCCAGACCAGGACTCGAACTCAGGACCTCATGTCTGTAGTCGAACATCCTAACCACTAGACCAATGAGGCAGTCCTATTTATTTTNTCGTTTTTGAATTGGCCCGACCCGGGATTCCAATTCAGGACCTCATGTCTGTAGTCGAACATGCTAACCACTAGACCAATGAGGCAGTTTTAACTTCCGTAACTTCTATAACTTTCCGTAAATGAATAAGGAAAGTTATATAAGTTCTTTTGTAAAGAAAAACAAAAATGTAATACTGGTTCAACTTATGCTGTAGTATTTTGAAATGAAACCACAGAAAAAAATTACGGCAATAATTAATATATGTACTAATGACTTCTCTATTTTCTTATATTACAATTTTGGTATTAAAATAGGTATCTTTAAATGGAATGCATTAAGAGGTATTTTTAAATAATTCATACATTAAACTTAATATAGTTATTATATGAAACAATATTTACAAGTCATACTTATGTTATACTATTTAAATAATTTAGTTATACTTCAAATGTTACATGTCGTGTATTTGCTATACTATTATTTTCATAGCCAACAATTGTCACTGGTGGTTACTAATGAAAATTTTGTTAATTCTTTGAAGTAGTTTCATATGTTACAGTTGTAAGGGTAATTAACCAAAAAACATTACAATCATTAAAGATTCCATAAAATATTTTTAACAATACTTTTGTACAATAACACTATCCTTAAGTCCTCTAATAATATATATAGACGTAACTTTGATAATTATGAGAAATTGTCAAATCCAATATTTATTTGCAGCATTACCTGGGTTTGAATAGCCGTGTTGATTAAGAGGATCAGAAGCAACATTAGGGAATGTATACGGATCACTCATATATTTGTAGTCACTAGATAAACCGGCTAGGCTCATGTTTAACGAACTATGTGAGGGACTCCAGTTGGCAGGAGCCGGATCTACGGATAGTTTGGAATAATCTGTTGGAAGTTTAGAATAATCACTATTTGGTAACTCTTTAAATTCAGGTCCAGTCGTCTTAACGTAGGGGTCGTTTCTTTGTTCTAACACTTCATCACTAATAACTTTGTCGTCAGCTTCAGATTCTTTTGGCATATAATTAATTGTTTTGTTGTAGATATCATTAGAGGCGTATCGAGTGTAGTCATTTCTGGGGACGTTTGTATCTAAAAGCTGACTATGAGATGAAGCACTTGCTCCTGAAACTAAATGACTAAAAGTGGCTCCTGATGTACTTGGGAAGGCAGCGCTTTGGAAAGCTTGATTCAGATGTTGAGACTGCGCCATCAGTTGATTATAATTTGCATATTTTTGATGGTGCCATGCATCAGGGTGTTGTGGGTGATGCTGTGGGAGAGGGGGTATCTCTCCTGCTGGGTATGGACAAGTTATTTGCGGCATTGGTAACGTCGAATAGCTTGCGAGTGTTGGAGCTGAATTCGATCCCGTATTCTTTCTGAGTCGGGCTCTTCTATTTGAGAACCACACCTGAAAATTATTAAAATTATTGCACTAAACTATATTTTAATCAATATAAACAAAATAAATTGTATCTATTTCATTATATATAAACATATGTTTGTTAAGTCTGATATGCAAGATATTACGTGATACGTGAAGTAATAAGAAATGAAACAATATTGTGTTAATTAAAAAATGAAATTAAAAAAATATGAAATTATAAGAAAATTGCTGACATCAAGCACCACTTCAAGTAATTCGCCACTAGAAGTGGCGAATTACTTGAAGTGGCTCGCTGTCAGTTTGCAAGTCCGTTGTTTATAATGGCAATATTGTTGAAACACATACTTGTATTCTAGCTTCTGTGAGGCCAGTCTGCAACGCCAGCTCCTCTCTGGTATACACATCGGGATACTGAGTTCTATGAAAAGCTCTTTCAAGCGCGTCCAATTGTTCTCCGGTAAAAGTTGTACGTGATCGTCGTTGTTTGCGTTTAAGCGTCAAACCAGGTTCTGATTCTATGTCTGAAGAATCCGAGCAGCGACCTGAAGACACGATTATTTATTATTTAAATAACAATTTCTATTTTGTGGATATGTTTTATGGAGCCGGATTTACAATATTCTTTTAATTCCACATACTAGTTCTCACTTCCCATCTTGTTTTTAAAATTAGTTTTTTAATTCCTTCACAAGTTTTAGTATATCTATCTTCATCTATTAAAAACTCAGAAAGCTAAACGTTTCTTTGTATTTACTACATTCAACAATTCAGGTGCTAGAGGGCTAGGTATAGAGGGCGTAGGAATTGACTGGAATTGGAATTGGAATATATATAGGGAACCGGAGGACCTGTTTAAGTTAATGGAGTGGAACGGACTGGGCATCAAGAGGTCAACCGCCGAATCCAGCTCGGTTGGGCAGCGTTCGGGAAACTAAGCCAGATATTTTCGTCCGATATCCCTCAGTGCCTGAAGACGAAGCTTTTCGAACAGTGCGTGTTGCCAGTGATGACCTACGGCTCCGAAACGTGGTCGCTGACTATGGGCCTCATTCGAAAGCTCAGAGTCACTCAGCGTGCGATGGAGAGGGCTATGCTCGGAGTTTCTCTACGCGATCAAATCAGAAATGAGGAGATCCGTAGCAGAACCAAAGTCACCGACATAGCCCTACGAATCGCGAACCTGAAGTGGCAATGGGCGGGGCACATAGTCCGACGGACCGATGGACGTTGGGGCCCGAAGGTGCTGGAGTGGCGACCCCGCACCGGGCGGCGCAGTGTAGGGAGACCCCCCACAAGGTGGACCGACGACATAAAGAGGGTC
>JACTOM010000562.1:2998509-3190061 GCA_015832385.1 Elymnias hypermnestra | reverse complement strand
CGAGTGGTGAGGAATGAGCTGTGGTCAACGTTATCTACGTATGGGGTGAGCGGTTGTCTGATCCAAGCATTGAAGTCTCTCTATGAGGGTTCTAGTGCCTGTGTCAGAATAAACGGAGCGTACACGGAGTGGTTTCCTGTCGAAAGAGGTGTTCGACAGGGATGTGTTGCGTCACCATGGCTGTTCAACCTTTTCATGGATAAATGTTTGACAGATTTAAAAGAAAGTATGTATGGGTTAAGAATGAATGAATTACTCATCAAATGTTTACTCTACGCTGATGATCAAGTAATACTTGCGTCATCCGCTAACGAGCTTCAGGAGATGCTAAATATTATGAATGAAGCTTTGAAAGGGAAAGGAATGAAAGTGAATGTAAACAAAACGAAAGTTATGCTTTTTGAACGAGATGAATCTATGATGAATGGCAATATTTTGATAGATGGGGAACAAGTGGAAGAGGTGAAAGAATTTGTATATTTGGGATCTAAATTTACAAAAGATGGAATATGTGAAAGTGATATTGAAAGGAGAGTGAATGCAGGATAAATGGTGCTCTGCACGCCTTTATGAATAGCCAGATGATGTCTCAAAGTGCCAGACTGGCTGTGCATGTAGGAGTGTTGGTGCCAACACTTATGTATGGTAGTGAAAGTTGGGTATGGCAGAAGACAATAATAAAATAAATGTAAATAACATAAGTAAAATAAATGAACTAGAGATGAGAGCGTTGAGAAGTATGAGTGGATTAAAACTGAGTGATAAAGTAAGAAATGGTGTGATAAGAGAACGATGTGGTATAGAAGAAGATGTAGTGACTAAAATTGTGCAAGGTATGCTTAGATGGTTTGGGCACGTAGAGAGAATGAATGAAAGGAGACTGACAAAAAAAAATTATAAGTCAAGAGTGAATGCGAAAGTTGAAAGGGGAAGACCAAGGGAACGTTCCTGGATCAAATCCAGGACATCTTAAATAAGGGCCAGGTCAAGACGACCCCAAACAGACGAACTTGTATGAAAGATTTAATGAGAATGAAAGAAGCGAAGGAGATATGCAAGGATCGTGGCAAGTGGAAGGACGTGGTCTCTGCCTCTATGAGAATGAGGCGTGATGCTATGTATGTATGTAAATTAATGAGATTTGATAAACTTATATATTATAATGGATTAAAATCCTATTATCTAATAATAGTATAATTTCGTACATGAGCCAATTAAAAGCACACATGATAACGAAGGATGATATGAAAAAAAAACGACAGCGTATGTTCGGCATTTGTTCAAATTCTATAAAAGATAAATGTGACATGTTTATATTTTAGACACTTGAGTGTTTATAGAATCATAAAAAAGGAACAAAGTTACACACAACATATATAAACTTTTGTAGTATCTGTAAATACAGTTAATAAATTGTATTTCTTTGAAACATATTAAAAAATAATTTAACTGTCTCCTTATCGCCATATTAGATTTTTTGATTGATACATTGTAACAATTTGTCTTCATCTATTTTTTTCGAACACGCGTTATTTGTTAGCAAAGTTTTTTTTACGAAATCCCCATCTCGTTTTAATTCGCCTAAATCAAAACCCGTCAAGGTATCTCGGGCCCTCTCATTTATAAGTCAGTAGCGGTATCCAACGGAAATATATAAAAAAAAACCACTTTAACAATACGCGGCTTTGCTCTAACACCGATTTTAAAAAATGCGGCTTATATTAATAGCCTTTGAAAGAAGTCAAAATTGAATGAAATGAAAAAAAAAATGGGTCTCAATGTGGAATAAGAACACCCAGTGTGGCGGTGCCTTTGTCGGTGTCTTTGCTTTTCGGGTGTCATTTTGGCACCATTCAATATTGGTGTCGCGATCTGGATTTATGACATCTAAAACGACAACTTGGTTTAATGCGCTTGCGTTCATTGGTCTTAAACCGAACTAGATTTATATAACCATATAATTTTCATTATAATTGATTTGTACGAACGATACAAACACGTACAAACGAACGGTACAGTTTGTGCTTAGACTAAAAGATAATAAAATTAATACATAGACTAGTAAAGTTTTTACTATTAATAATTATATACAGTGTACTTTACACGTGCATTAAAAATTTAAGAGAAAACATTTATAAATTTATTAATGAAATACTAAGATTTCGTTCTCAAAATTAGAGCATGTAAGATTGACGTTAATAAAATCGTATTGTATTCAATAAAAAGTCTAAAAGTAAAATTGTTCCTAGCAAAATTAGCCCTCAAATAAGCTGGAGTAATCAAAAACTTACTAGAGTGGCGTGTACGTAATTTTAGACAATTGAATTTTATACAAGCAACTGCATTATAACAAAAATTATGTGTTAGAATTCATTTTACGTCCCTTCAATCTCGATGGTAGAAAAGAAATAGGAGCTTGATCAGTTCTATGTCATATCGAAGAATGATGAAAGTAGTCCCTTTGCTATAAGAGCTCCAGGTTTCGATTTCGTATAAGAAAGATGTGGGGAACTACATTTCATAATTCGTTTGAATCTGGTCTCAAGGGAGGCTTTGATCGTGGTTAGTTATGATGCTACCAGCATATGTGTGGTTCCAGTACGATGGTGTGTAGAAAATATTAAGAGGTAAATTACCTCTTTTCGTGTTAGCATACTACCGCCCAAGACGGGCTCAATACTTACAGCTAAGATTAGCTGTTAAAAAATTAGTTCGCGAGCTCGCTTCTTGACCAGATTTCCTGGTTTCGATTCCGTCTGGGTAAATAAAGCACTTTCTATAACCTACCTTATCTCTCTCTAAATTTATGGGACATAAACCTAGGACCAGTGAAGTTTCATTGCCAAGTAATAAATATATTTTACTAGAAATCGTTGTAATAAGTAACTTACCTATATTTGCATTTATATTATATAACTGATACACCTCAATCATTTGAGGTATTTTTTTTATTTGATCTATATTAATTTAACAAAACCAATTTTTTTGAATTGTCAATGTAAATAAACGTTTTAAAGCAATATGTAAATAAACATTTTCTTATTAGAATGAAGACTTAAAACATTTAAAACGAAATCCACTACAAAAGCTGCGAAAATCAAATAAAACATAATACGGTGTAATAAAACGATTTACGTTGCCAAAAGTCCCTTTGCGGTTCCGAGACAGTATTATTTAGTTATTTTTTGCTCGGACCCTGATCATAATGTATGGAGCTAAATGACCTAGTGTTTATAAGCATATGTATATTTCCAGCTTAATCCTTTTAATCTCTACTGTATGGTGATAAAGTTCAGTTCATATAATAAAAAGAAGGGAAGGGATTATGCCTTTTCGAAGGAAAGCGATGGTGAAATACAGGTATTTTAGGTGCGAGAGAGAAAGCTTGGCTTTAGCAATTGCCGAAATGTGATCCCGTGAAGCCGGCGCGTCTTAAAAGTCGTATTTTGGAAGTTGAAAGAGCATCGGCGGTTTAACACCTTCATAATCTGGGTTCATTAAATCGGTCGGGTCGGCCTTTGTTTCAGCGCTTCGTTCTGATGTTAACAGATGGCCGGATTAGCACGTCCGTGGGCGTGCATTTGGGATTTCTTAAGATTTCGGCTAGTTAGTTATGTTAATTGATATCCACATGGTTTAAGCATAGTAGTTATTTTTTAGTATTGCCAATATAACCAAATTGTGATTCGCCTTTCCTCTTAACAACTTTTACGGCCATTTAAATAGGTTTGGCAGAAGAGTCTTGTTAGAGTATTGCAAGATTACTACATTTTTGTTTATCGACTAAAAGGTGAGATATAAATATGGGTTTTTTACATATATAATTCTTTTGTATATGTATCAGATTGAAATTCTCCTAAGGGCTGGACCGATTTTATGTGTGTTCGTGCGTATTGAAAGATGTTTATTCATTCATGTAAACGACGACGACGGCGACGACGACGACGACAAAAACGACGATACCCATTATAATACATCCCTTTACTTTTATCAAGAGAAGAAAATAATTGAAATAGCTATTATAGACAAGAACGATGCCATCTAATACTATATTTTAAGAATTTCTTATCAGCATGTAAAACAGACACCTCTTTCTTGCTCAAGTGTACCTAAAAGTTATATTGACAATTAATATTATCTCAAAATATTACTCACGTAATCGTAAGCTAAAAAGGAGTATGATAAATTTTTATTTTGGAAATTATGTAATAATTTTTAAATATGTAATATAATGTGTGTGCCCTAATTATATCACGATATGAATGTAGGAGTCATATTACATTGTCTTTCTTATATGAAGGTGCCACCATCTCTACCGTGACAGCTTGATATAACGACCGTTGTTTTCATACAAACGCAAGATTTTATCACTTGTTTCATGTCTTTTATAAGTGTGTATAGACTATTGTATGAATGCGAAATGTTTTTGAACGTCATTTGATATTAGAAACAAGTAACATAGAAAAAAATTGAGTACACTTCTACACGCACATCTATTACGAACTTCATAAACTCATGTAATTTTGAAAATGTGAACTAAGGTAGAGATTGAAATATAGCAATCTATTGTATATTATATTATATTGTAGTATATTATATTGTTCCGGATTGCAAATTTAATTATACCATGGAATTTCTATCGCTATATTTTATAGTGTAATCATTTGTAATGCAGAGCTGTTTTCTTTAACACAATACCAGAGTGAATTAACAATATTGTATTGCGCAATTTTGTTGCGTGATTGGAGGAACCAGAATTTGGAGGGGAAACCATTTGCAAAACGGCATAGACTTTTAACAGGTAGCGTATTAACAATTCTATTTTCTACTTTTATCCCTTATTCCAAATTGTTCTATAAAGTTTATCCTCGATTTACTTTATAAGTGAGAATTGTAGAGCAGTTGATAGTCTGATAAATACATGCCTCGGAGAACAAGGTAAGCTGCCGCTTCAGCGCCTGATATGTCGTCGGTCACGTGCATATACACAGAAATACAAGTAAAGATCGTCTCTATATTAAAATTGTCCAATTTTTTACTTTTAGACGTAAACGTCTAAACCTCGCTGCTATTCAATTGAAATAGTTTAAATTAGCATTGAATATTTGAAATACAAAAATTAATTATAGAATAAACCCGTATAGAATTTTTATCAATATCAAATATTATAAAATTCACATATGTATAGATTTAACTTTAAGATTGGTAGGACAAAGTCGACACCACTGAGTTACTCCAAAGGAATAGGATAAACAACCTCTAGGTATGTGTTAGGAAGGACATTACAACTTTTTTAATTAGTCTAGTAAGGCAAGAAAGAATTTCTTGCCTTACTAGTCTATTAAAATATAAAGGCGCTTGTTTTAAACTTCTTTCACAATAACTAACCTGTAGGGTATGTTATTAATATAGGAATTTGTGATAAAATTAATATAGCAAATGCAGTATAAAGCGGACATCCCAACAGGTACATATCGGGGTAATTCAAAGATACAATTAAACAAGTGCAGAATAATGCAACAACGGCACAATAAGCAAAACATGTTACGACAATTGTGGACGTTTCAGCACTATCGAGACACTGCAGGAGTTCGCGGCAACTTTGTCGGTAGGGCTTTGCAAATACTCCGCCAAACAACGCCTCTTTGGCGGGCACAGAATATCAATATTTCACCATCCACAATGACTGTGTAAGATTTGTGTGCGGAAATTGTATTTTTTTTTCAACGTGAGAAAGCTTTGACGGGTTAGGGATGTTTGTAAAATAGCGAACATTGTTGTGCAATGTTCTTCATGGTTAAATTTATTACTCTCTATCCGTTTATCTATCTTTAACTTATAAAAGTGTTACGTAAAAAAATAATATTTGCACTTAGCCGTAGCCCAATCCGATATATGCGTCTGTATAACTTTCATTAAGTATTTAGCTAAATATAAAAATAGGAATGTGCTAATATCGTTCGAATCGAATCGAATTATTCGAAATTCCACGAATATATCGAAAAAAAAGATAGAATAAATCGAAATTTTTCGAAAATTGAATTAATAAAATATCTCTGGATTTTCAATTGTTTTTCAAATTCAAATTTTACATTGTGTATCGAAATATTCAACTTGCGAATAATGTACTTTTTATTTAAAAATCCGTTACCGTGTGTTCATCTTTGTCGGTAACATAAAAAATCTAGGTGGTAATATTGGCAAGAGATTCCGAATTTTTTTTTATGGAACAAAGTAGTCGAAAGAACGGCAGATAAACACATAAACGTATACCCGCACTCGAACTTATTCCAATTGAACTATCCTATTCCTATCTAAATATAGGTTTGAATAAAATGTATATAGACGGTTAATTTTATATTTCAATATCGACCATAAGAAACGCTAAATTGAAAACACTCGAAAATTCACTAATAATTTAAAAGATTACGAGTAATTCGGAAAAATTCGAATTAGTCGGGTACTTTCGAATTATTCTATTTGAGTTTCGAATTGAATGTTAACCACTCGATTCGGAACGAGTAATTCGTTAGTTCGGATTTATCACACAGCCCTAATAAAAATCCATAATTCCGGAACTATATAAGATGGTTTTTTTGCAACAGTTTCTTAAACTGCCTCATTGGTCTAGTGGTTAGCATGTTCGACTACAGACATGAGGTCCTGGGTTCGAGTCCCGGGTCGGGCCATTTCGAAATTGATATTGAGTTTTCTATAAANCAGTATCGAACATAAGAAACGCTAAATTGTAAATACTCGAAAATTCACTAATAATTTAATAGTTTACGAATACTTCGGAAAAATTCGAATTATTCCGGTATTTTCGAATTACTCTATTTTAGTTTCGAATCGAATGTTAACCACTCGATTCGGAACGAGTAATTCGTTAGTTCGGATTTTTCACACACCCCTAATATAAATCCATAATTCCGATACTATATAATATGGTTCTTACAACAGTTTCTTAAATATTTAAACAGATATTGAAGATCTATATCTTCAGCGAAGGCCCTGAAGTTTATAACTAGGTTAGACGTATGAAATCTTAATAGAGAGCCGTGCAGTGAATTTTGGCCAGGCGCATTATAACGTATAAAAATTGTCGTCCTGAGAAAATTTATTATCTAGATATTATATCAATTAAATCTAACTAACATTGATTTGTTAGTGTTTTACGGAAAACATGGCTACTAAATATATATTGTATAGGAAGTTGTACTGCAGTTCTGCAAATGACTATTTGCAATGGAAACCACTTACTATGTACCTTATGGACTTTTGCAAGTTTATTACTAGATATTTATTTATTTATTTTTATTGATTTGCTAACGAATACACACATAACTTTTGCATGAATTTCAAATTCATTTCTTCCAAAAATTAGTTAGGAAAATGAAGCAGCCGGCGGTATCGTCGAAGCAGATCGAATTCTCAATCTAAACTGTGAATAAATCTACCTCAAAATACCTAAAAAAATTCATCAAAATTGGTAAAGACTTTTACGTTTCGATGTATTGTATTATGTGGATATATGTAGTAAAAACGATAGCGTCTTACCTCCAAGTATGCCATCTATACTGTAATCTTTCTTTCCGTCTGACTCTCTGGCACCTCCGCGCAGTAGCCTCGAGATTGAGGAGATACTGGGTGGGTCTGATATGCCCTCCTGAAATGATTTTTTTGTTCTTAGGCCACAAAAGTACTAAGCGTTGTGTTGAGAGGCCTTTGTCTTTATGGCAAACCACAATAACTTACAAAACGTGCTAGAGAGTTGTTCATTATATTTAACCATAGAGTATACAACCATAATAAAATATTTGTACATTTTTATATTCTATTCATTTTTATGGTGTTAATAAGTTATTTTTAATGGAATATAGTCTTTTCGTTTATTCTATACCCCGTTTAATGTAACATTGTAGAACATTTATCATTAAGCGTGATAAGAGGTGATATAATTTATGTTTACTAATTTTTAGTAAGAGTGAGTATGAGACCACGTTTATTATACATCCGAGCGAAGGATTGAGTATCGTGTTTCTACAGAGACCAAAACTTTTAATACTGTAAGTAAATATATAGATATAAAATCCCCTATTCCTAAATTATAATGAGCTATCAAATTAGTTCCTGAATAAATTATATGTATGCAGATGAAGTCGCGATGATGGTATATACATGAAAACACATGCAAACATTAAGGAAACACATAAACACTGCGTTTTATTACAAAATACTGCTGTACGTAATGAACGTAGAAGCAAATGATGTGAATACCTTAATGAGTTTTTCTCGTATTTCCCACGAGAATATTCCAGGATTTTGACGCTTGAGCTCTTCTATTCGAGATTCTACTTCAGGTGTTGCAACTCGGGGTTTAGATCCGCCTATCACGCCTGGCCTGATAGATCCTGTTTCCTAAAGACAAAATTACCTTATTTTAGGAGTATAAAAACTTTATTCTAAGGCAATTAATAAAAAGCTCGTGTTACAATGTTTATTCTCAACTTCAACCGACACCGACTTGACCGATTTTAATGATTTTTTGTCTAGATTAAAATATTTTTTTAATGCGGTTATGAATAGCCAGATGGTATCCAAAAGGGTCAGACTGCCTGTGTTTGGAGGAGTGTCGGTGCTAAAACTTATGTCTGGTAGTGCAAGTTGGGTATGGCAGAGGAAGCAGAAAAGCGGTAGAGATGAGAGCTATGAGAAGTATGAGTGGATTGAAACTGAGTGAGAAAGTAAGAAATAGTGTGTTAGGAGAACGTTGTGGTATAAAAGAAGATGTAGTGACTTAAATTGAGAAACGTATGCTTAGATGGTGTGGGCACATGGAGAGGATAAATAAAAGGAGATCGACATAAAGGATTTATGAGTCAAGAGGGAATGGGAAAGTTGGAAGGGGAAGACCGAGGCGAACGTTCCTGGACCAAATACAGGGCATTTTACAAAAGGGCCAAGCCAAGAGGGACGAACTTTTATGAAAGGTGTAATGAATATGAAAGGAGCGAAGGAGATATGCAAGGATCGTGGCCAGTGGAAGAATGTGGTCTCTTCCTACCCTTATGGGAATGAGGCGTGATGCTATGTACGTATGCATTAAAGTATTTTACGTACATTTGTAGTATACCTTTGGAGTAAAAGTAAAGAATATAAAGCAGTTATATAATTTGGACCAGTAAAGAGCACTGTGTTCGTTCTTTAGAACTTTTGTCTAAGATTTCTATCAACATAAACTAATAAATAACAAAACTAAGCAAAATATATATAATAGTAATATCTGGTCCGCGCAACTATGTATCGAGATAAAAAAAGGAAGTGGGGGTAGGAGGATAAAACCACTATGCGGCCTATTCTTAGACCCACCATTTACATACAAAAAATTTTATAAAAATCGTTCAAGCTTTTTCGGAGGAGTGAGGAGGATTTTTACACATCAAAAGTATTTTAAATAATATTTGCGAAGACGTGAGTTTTGGATTTGAACTATTAGGACTTATACGTAGTTTTTCATTATATTAACATTATATAACATTATTTTGTAATACATATTCAGGTTAAACTTAAACAGAGGTCACAGGTTCTCTCATAGGGCGTGAAAAGAGACTTCCTGATTTGAACAATCACTATTGTAACCCCAGTGGGTATAAGTGGTGAAAATGGACCTTCAGGCTTGGCTGAGCAGGGAATCAATGGCAATTGTTTAGTGCTCCAACAGAGTATTTGAGGTTTTGAAATATAAAATAGGTTTAGTACATAAATATTAAGGAAATTTTAATTTCAAATTCAATATTCTTTATTCATTTACATTTGACAATTATTTACAACACTTTTATGAGTGGTAGTAATGTTAGAGAACGAATTGAAAATCTTATACCCATACCAAATTTATGCTTTGTTATCATCATCGACAAAATCATTTCAATTGATACCGTGATAATATTTACTTATACAGCAAAAAGAGCGAAGCGTACAATTTTAATACAAGAAAACTTGCAATGTCATATTTTAGAGTGAAGAAGGTTCAGAAATCGTTTGTTGGGTTTAGCATATGCATTTTTAGATACCCGTATTACTTCTGGATTTGCGTCCACATAGTTTTAAGAAATATGTAAAAACGTCCTATTACAAAAAGCATATTATATTGTCGAAGATTAAGTGACAAAGATGTTTGGACTTGATTCCAGTTATACCAATTAAAACTATGTTTAAAAGAGTAATTGTTGAGTTTTTTGTCAGTAACTTCTCAGGAGACTCAATTTTCCGAACTGGTGGTAGATTGGTAACAAACCAACGGACAGACTACTGGCAATTCAAAAGTGCTTTTTAAGCCTACTCGAATAAATAATATTTTGATTTGATTTGATGAATTTAGTTTATTTATGTTACAGCAAGTGATTAATTCCCAAGCTTTCTTTACAGTTAAAGTAATCCTTTAACTTATAATACCACATTTCAAATAGTTAAATATGACTTTTTTCAGAATGCTTTTAAATAAAAATGGTTTTACATTTATTAAATGACATCTATAGAACCTCTTCTGGGAGTTTATTATAGAAACGTATACACCTTTAGAAATTATGAAAAGTTTATTATTATTTCTTCTTTTTATGTAAATATACCTACATATATGTATACTCACAAATATGTTTAATTATTCGAGCGTTGTGTGAGACTACGCATTATTGGTGATTGATATTCAAGCCTGAGGCTGTATAACCAGTAATTATTAAAAATATTAAACTCACTAAAAAGAAGGAAAGGATTACGTGAACTTTCAATAAATAGCGCTGTAAAATTCCGCAAATTAACTGTATTGATATTAAGTCATGTCAAATACACTTAAATTGAGTGGATAAGTAAAAATATATTTATGAACGATTAAAAATTTGGACAAGATATGTTATTTAAGGCAGATATTGAAGTCATAGATCATTCCGATGAAGGGGTGGACGAATTTGGGCTTAGAAAGTTTATAAAAAGCATTTTTTTTTTGCAATATTAACAACTAGAACTGGTCTTACCTGGTACCTATTAAGGATTTTCGAGACGCAGCCGTGGGACACACGCAGTTGTCGAGAGATGACACAAGGCCTTACACCCGCCGCTGCCATTTCAACAATCTTCAGCCTAATGTGATTAGGTAATGGACGTCCGTTGATGAATAATCCACCTAGTTGGTTTACACGACCTTGTCCTGAAAAATAAAGGTTCTGTAGTCAACACGTTAGATTTACTCCAGGGAAATGATGCAGAGAGGACAACGATTTGCATTTACTTCATTTAATTGATATTCAAATAATGTAATTAGGATAAACGGTTCTATTGGGATTTTTGAACAAAACTGATACTCATTTAAATAGTGAATCCAATCGAAACTAGTAAATCCAGCCACGTTATTATTCCATTAAAGTGTCTTTATTTATAGGCTTGAAATTTTCCAATCACCTAGAAAATTCCTGATGAAAGTTCCTGTAGTCGATATGTCATAAGCATCACATATATTTACAATTATAAGTTTTTAAAAGTAATTTTAATTGTTCAAATTAGCTGGTATATTTGATATGCTAATGTAGTTAGCATTACAATGGGAGTAATGACAAATATTTAAGCATGAAAGGTGTAATCGTGATTGACAATTTGTTGTTATAACATTGTCAATTCATTTAGGTAAGTCTCAAATTTTTTATAGGTCTTAGTAAAAAGAATCACAGCTTGATTCCTTTGCTAAAAACCTAAAGAAACTGAGATATTCCAATGTGCCTTTTGCTCATTTTTATAGAAATAAACAAATCTATGGATTATATAATGGTAAGATATTCTCGTTTTTTATAGGCATTTACAGAACTGCCAATGTATTTTCGATTACAACGTTATTTATATCTGATTCCGGATAACATCACACAAGGTGAAAGATAGAAGCCTTTATCTGTGTTATTAAATTAAAGCTTATTCTAATTCATCTTAGGAGAGTAAAAGCTCAAAAACTAGTCAGTCTATAAAAGCAAAAAAAACTGTGATAAAATCTACTGTACAAAGTTAAAATAATTAGATTCATATTACAGAATAAACATTAATTATGACAAAGTAAGTATAATATTTAAACTCAGCTGATTGATACAGAACTTTTGAACTTTAAGTTATGATGTAGTCGAAGAACAAACTTAGCGTAATAAGTAGTTCTAAAGTTGTCAACTTTAGCAAAGAATTATTAAGAACCTGCCCGTTTTCGAAGTTTCTTGCCAAAAGCTTCAACTTGTGATGAAAACGGTTGTCCCAGATGGGAGATGAGATTTACTAACTCAATAAAAAACTTCACGAATATTATATTTAGGTTTGAATTTAAAATGTTATTAAGTTGATAAGAAAAGACTATTTTATTACAACAGTGAGCCAGGTTGACTTGTATCGCGTAAATGTTTGTACTATGAATGTATCACAGATATACATTAAAGTTTATTTGACGAATAAACTATTAGAAATCAAATAAGTAATACAAAATAAAACGAGTGTACTTAAGACCACACGACTGAAGTAATATATATTTTCAAAAGTGATGTAATAGGCCTACTTGAATAAAAATATTTTGATTGATAGATATATACTTTTCGCCTCGCCCGATCACACTTTTCGTTACACTCTTCACCCATTCACTAGCTATTAATAATTGTAAACTGTATTAACATTAAGTGTCGTTCCATTAAGAAAACTCCCTCATTGCTCTAGTGGTCAGCTTGTTCGGCTACAGATATGCGGTCCTAGGTTCGAGCCCTGGGTCGGGCGAATTAAAGAAGGTTTTCTCAATATTTTCCCGAAGTTGGGAAGTTGGTGTAGTGCTTCACCCTCGTGCTTCGGAGAGCACGTTAAGCCGTCGGTCTTGCACGTGATCTGTCTCCGGTCGTGTCGGATTTCCTTAACATCGGACTATGAGAGTGAAGGAATAGAGAGTGCACTTGTGTTCCATGCCTGCCAACTCGCAGTGGAGCAACGTGGTGGGTCTATGTTCTAAGATCTCTCTCTGCTATGTGTGAGGAAGCCCGTGTCCAGCAGTGGGACGTAAATGGATTGCTACGTTCCTTACCTTACACCTTAACTGTTATAGAAGTAATGTAATAGAAGTAAACTAAAATCCTTTTCTACTATAGGTGAAGAAGCTTGCGCCCAGCAGTGGGATGCTAACGTACTTACGGATTTTAGACGGATAATAAGTATTTTATTAACGATTGATTCGAATAACTTTCTCTAACAAAATATAAATAAATATAAATGATTATGTTGGTATATATGGATTATAGTTAAATGCGTTTTATATATACGTAGCTTGTGTGAACGAGGGCCAATGGAGTAGTATCGTGAAAAAGATATTGAACAACATATCATTACGCTTAATCACCTATCTGGATGTCGAGAAGGCCGGCTAATTTTTTGTGCAAATTATCAACATACAATGTGTAACTAGATTACGTCAAAAAGCTACAAAAAATATATATAACTCTCTATCCGTGTAATGATAGATATCCTACTAACTGGACTGATTTTTTAAAAAAAAACTATGAATTCAAGAATGACAATTTGATTAGATTCCCTCAGAATTGGAAACTACGGCACTGCCTTACACTATCACCTGTTTGCATGAATTTCACTGTTATATGATAAGTTATTCGACTACACACATGACGTGCTGGATTCGAGTCCCAGGACGGGCCAATTCAAAAATTGATATTGAGTTTTCTATTATAATTTTCTCAATATTTGCCCGAAGTTGGGAAGATGGCGGTGTGATCCATCCCCATGCCTCGGGGAGCATGTTAAGCAGTCGGTCCTGCGTCCTATCTCTCTGCGGTCGTGTCGGATTCCCGTCACATCGGACTATGAGAGTGAAGGAATAGAGAGTGCACTTGTGTACTATGCCTGCCAACCCACAGTGGAGCAGCGTGATGGGTCTATGCTCTAATAACCCTCTCTCATATGAGTGAGGAGGCCTGTGCCCAGCAGTGGGAAGTTAATAGGCTGCTACTTACCGCTCAATTGGAATCTCACCTGATGATAAATAAAGATGATATAGTCTAAGATGAAAGTGCGGTTACCTGGTAAACTATTAGAAAAGATACCTTCTTCTGAAGTTTGAAATTTAATCAACAAAACCTGTCTATAGAAGTTTCGATAGAAACCGAAGCATATGGAAAGTAATACTTATAAATGTAGAAAGAGTTTAATTGTGATTTTTATATAATATGCTAAATTTTTATCCTAACCTGTAAACTATTTGTAATTTTTTTGCAATTTATTGTTTGAATTCGAAAGAGTGCGAACTAGCTATGTAGTGTATGATAGATTATTACTTATAGCTTCGTAAACATCGTAAAGAATCGATATATTTTTAGCAAAACGTCTTCACTGTTCTGGTAACAACAAACCACTGCCTAAACCTCCCATCAATTCAGAATTAGAAAGATTATAAATTGCAATTTCATAAAATTACTCTTCTGGAAATCGATCCTACATCTGCTAGCAAAGCGATGCACTGGCGACGTTATCTTCTCTCCCTAAAATAGAGCTAAACTTCTACTAGTTAAAATTTTTATTGTTCACTAGCTGTTCCCCGCGTAGTTCTTGATATATTGGGAATATGGGGAGACACAGATTAGTTTCTTAGTCAATTGCGAATAGTTTTATTAAATTATGTGATCTAAATCCATCGCTGCATTACTATTTCAGGTACAACGATTGGATTGTTTCAAATTATATAGTGAACAAACGTAGAAAAATTTTTGTTTTCTATATATTTAATAATGGGTGCCGTATAAATATTTCATTTAATGAATAATGAAACTGAGTGTTTTATACAGAAAAACCATTGTCTTCCTGCCACTTCACCCCGACTCCACTGCCTATAATACGACATACGATAGAAGGAAAAACAGAGTTGTGGCGACGTAAAAAGGAAAAAGATGTTTCATACTTACTAATACTGAACTTTAACTATGGAGGTGTAATTTTTTTTTATTTTCGTCAAATGTGAAGAGAACAGTTTAATTTAATAGAAAAAATTTACATTATAATTAGCTGGCATTCTGATTACCCGGGTAAGTTACCTCTAATCGTTAAAAAAAATTGGAGGCTATTCCCAGAAAAGGACGCAAAGGAACCCTCGTAATTTTAGAGTCATTCTTCAATATCATCCTCAGTCCTACATTGGCGATAATATAGGGAAAAACTTATTTTCACGATTATTTGTATTACAGACAGTATTAGCGTTTCACCTGATGATACAGTTTAAGATGGAAGCGCGCTAATCTGGTATGAGGTGATATACCCCTCATGGTTTCTACAAAGCATCGTACTGGAACACAAATCTCTTTGTTTTGGCAGTACGTCTTTGCTTGAAGGGTGGTAACTAACCATCGAACAGGGATCGAACCCGCGACCTGTGCTTGCAAAGCGAGTAGTCGTACTACTGCGCCAGTGAGGTTCAACGATTCAAAAGTTCTGTAAGAGCCTACTTGAATAAAGGATATATGACTTTCTTAGGCCAGCGCCTTACCATCTTAGATCGTACTTACCATCAGATGAGAATACAGTCAAGTAGTAATCTCTCTCAAATAAAAAAAACACCCATATCTTGTGAAAACTGGATAAAACATAACTTTGTCTGTCTACGTTAAAACTTTGCCCTCCATCGAGTACAAATATATGAAAATTGTCACATTTCATAAAATAGTTAAGACATTTGGAAAAAACCTTAGTATATACTAAAATCACAATTTGTCTTTTTGTACATTTTGCAGTATGAATTCGCACAAACTTCGTTTACTATCAAAACGTCTACAGACAAGTTTTGCTGATTAAATTCTAAACTTTACGGAGAGAGCGTCTTTTCCTAAAGTTTACCGCCTTGGTTAAATTAACAGTAACTTTCATACGTTTTCTGAATTTAAGCGCCCACGTAATAAGAACAAAGCTGTTCAACTGCGTAAGATATGGTTTAATAAAGACATTGATCGGTCCTATGTACGAAAACTCAACTCGGATTTTAGACATTTTGATGTTATTGTAATTACTATTATTACGTCATCACATATATTAAACAAGAACCTCCTTTTATTTAAATCGCATAGCTATCAAAATACGATGTTTTCAAAACCTATTATTAGTGGAAAAGGTAGTAAACTATTAAATAATTCATCTTTGAAACACTGTCTTATAAAAATTAAGATTCTATTTGAGTCTTTAAATATAGGGACCGTAGATATATTCAGTGTTTGTAAGATAGTATATTGTTGCATTTAATTATACTTGATTAATTAAATAATTTGTGTATATGACAAAAAACACGGTGTCTACTCCTTAGATATTGTTTTTATTTAAATCAAATCATAAATGAAACCTACATCCTCGATTCGATTGCTATTGAGTTTGTGGTTAGTTAACTAACCTTTTCAGCAAAGATGTGACGCCAACAGAAAAAACAGTTCTTTTTTGCTACGATGTCTTTAAATACATTAAGAAGTAAATTACCTCTTTCTTGGTTTGCAATCAACCATTTTAATACTGTATCAACATTTACTATCGGGTGAGAATACAGTCAAACGCTGATCTATCAGTAAAAGCAATCGAAATTTGCTTTGTCTGTACTCCAATCTATTTAATATTGTAACATAGACTTTTGTATCCTGTTTTAGATCGATTCGACGAAAAGACTAAATTCCTAGTAGAATTATTAACAATATTTGAAAGGAACTCACTAAATGTTTGTCACAAATGATTCAGAATTATACAATGCAACTAATAATATAATTATATGTATAAAATACGACACAAAGGGTGACAAAAATTATACACAATTAAATGACATTGCATCTGTCGGAATTATATAAATGTAATTGAATATTGTTCGACATCAAAAATAGAATCTAATATCGTATCTAATCATTGTATTTATTGTTACTATTAATATAATTATGTCTTGCAATTTATGTAAGTATATTAAATTAACGATATAATTATATATTAGCTTTGAATATAGTAATGGTTACATGTAAGAATTTTTACTGAAGTATCATGAAACAGCCACGTATGAGTTTCTATTTGGAGTTTATTTTGATTGTTAAATTACAATGCCAAACCGAAGCGAGGACGCTTTGGTTTCTTCTTTGGAAGCTTCCCGTTTCTTGAGAAATTTCAGAATAATAAAGCAGTAACATCGGATATCAGTCAGTGGAAATTCTTAAGGATATAACTCGATATAATCGCCTTTTGCTCAGGCACTTTTTATAACTTATCGACATCTGACTACTTCATTATATTGAAAACTCTATAATGCTAAGTTTTGAATTACTGTTGCCATGAAGTTAAAAGCGCAATAGATATGTTACTATCTTTAGTGCAGTAACGAGAATAAAACGTCCTAACAAACACTATGAAAAAAAAGAGAAAAAACTGAAACAAAGGCTTTCAGAAAACTATTTCTATACTTGTTGACTCGAGTGATATTATTTTAATAACACTCTACAACATTTACAAAACGTGGAGTTATTTAGGTACATATATAGACACAAATATAAATTAATTTTCTCGATAAATTGGGCTGTTCTTGATCTAATAACTACAACTAACTATACATGCGACAATGGTTGATTTTTGACGCGACTCTTATACATAATGGCATAAACCACGATCACCATAAATGTTATTAAACATAACATAAAAAAAGAATATTATAAAGTTTACAGAAGATTGATTAAAAATAGTGTTTCAGTTTATATACGATATAAGATGGCGTCGGTCAAACCATAAAGTACAAAACCGGTTTTGTTCTCGTTGTATTGCATTTTCCGATAATAAAAAGTCATTTGATGAATTAAAATGGAAACTACGTTAATTTTGGAGATGAAGGATTACGTTTGTTTTCTTATATTACTTACAGAGTCGCGAAATTTCACGTCGTGATAAAAAATGGAGGGTGGGGGGTAAGAGGATAAACAATACTTTACGTCCTATTCTCATATCTACCAAATGTATACAAAATAAAACCATGACTTCCGATCAGCCGTTTTAAAACAGTTCGATGATGAACGTTGGGTGTGTCAGGAGATTTTTATATATTAGATACGTCATGTATGTATACATATTTATCCCACGTATATGATTTGGGACAGTCCCCTCTTAAAGAAGTCAGTTAGTTCAAGCTAATCACTGTCAATGAATACTGATAAACAGGATAAAACTAATACTCATTTGATACGCCTCAAAGAAATTTTCGAAGTACTTTCGATGAATAATACCTAAATAAAAAATTGAGCAGTCAAATTAAAATATTTAAGTTATCTTCTTCTTTTATGAATTTATATTTAAAAGGTTTTCACCTTTGAAATTATTTGGATTCTATCCAGATTTGCAGAAATAAGCATACTACAATATTTTTTTTGTAACGAGAGCGTATAAAAGAATAATTTCTATTGACTTTTTAAAGACTATTTCATAGAAAGTAACTGAAGTCAATGTAATCAGGTGCACAATATCTACTCTAATAAAAGCTTTTTCATTCAGCACTTTGTCATAAACATCCCATAGCCACTTTACTCTTAGAAGATGAAGGTGTACATAGTAGTAAAAGAAAATAAATAATTCAATCGTATATATGCATATAATCTTCAAAAGCAAGCAATGTTTTCCGTTAAAAAAAACTACCCTTATTACACAAAATTTATTTGTACATGGATCCTTAAAAGCAAAGTGTATTTATCGTGAAAATATACCAGAATTTGCAACAAAAATTACAATTGTAACTATATAAGCATTGAATCCATAAAGCAAGCTGTGATTTTCTTAAAACAAACTGCTCGAACTTACAACTATATGTTAAGAGGTATTAATATTACAAAAGTACTTATATACCCTTACCTACCCACACATCCATACCATTCTGGTGGCGTTCCATAATGGTATGATAGCCAATATTTACAACAACGACTCCGCGACCACGAACTATTGGTTACACTAAACTGCCAAAAAAAACCACTTCTCAAAATAAGCTTTTCAACCAATAAAACATAGCACCGTAAATGTCACTCGTGATAAATGTCTGTTTACATACAATTAATTTACGAACGCATATTTTAAATTGATCATCACCCATTTGTATTTACATAATTATAATGACACGTCGAATTAATTAGTGTCGTAAATATCGTGATACGAATAAAATCTATCGAGGCAACGCGTTCGTTAGTACGGGTCAGTTTAACCCGACTATAAGCCAAGATGTCTTTCAGGCGTCGGTGTCTTTTTATTAGAAAAAAGATCGATAGATCGCGTTATCTTTTTTCTGCGCGTGAGTGCAGCTGAGGAGGTTGTATAGAACTGAGAGTACCACTGTGTTCGTAGAGAGAGAGTGCCTTGGTGTGCGTGCCCTGTGTTCACAAATGAAGAGCCTTAAACGTGAGGTCCGATCGCTTTGGTGTGAGTGAGTGCACATGGTGTACGCTCACCTGAGCAAGTGTGACATTTGTAGAAGAACCAAGCCCTAGAGCTTGCAGGATATTGTACCATAACTTTATTATATACAGTGTTAATATAGAACATTTTAGCATACAATTAACCTTAAAACTATTATACTTTTTGAAGTGAAACTTCTTTAGGCGCATGATGGTAAAATTTTGATGAGGATAAAACGCGTGATTAGCTTCACGAAGATATACAGCGTTTCTTATGCTAATGTGGCATTTTAATTTGCCACTCGTCATTTAATATACTATTTTTTGTAAAATAAAAATAATTCATAAATCATCTTTTCTAAATTTGAAATTCAAAATTAAATTAATAATTTCTATTATTGACAGAAACACATGTCACTTTTATTCACAATTCGTCATTTATTTACAACTTTCGACACTTATTTTATAAGACAATTAAATTCCTAACATTTCTTCCTTTTTCCCTCCCTCTAAGTCTCGCAAACCTAAAGATTTACTTTATGGTCATGTATAATAGTTTTGTATCCCATGTGATTTTACAATAAAAAAATAATATTAGAATAAAATTTCGTAATAGAAGGTTATAGATATGGAATATCAATTAGAATCAAATGTTCTCTCGAATAAATCGTTATATAGCAATAAGGCCGTATTTTAATATATTTGTATCTGTTTAAGAGTAATTTTTTTCTTTCGTCGTCATCGTTTGGCCATTTAATACCTATTATCACTATTAAAAAATGGGGTAAGTGATAGATGAGTGAAAATTTAGGGTTGTGTGTATTTTTTAATGCCACATCATAAAAAAATGGTCTACAAAATAAAAAAAAATTAGGGGTGAAATCCCTATGTATGAAGAATACATAGTACCTGATTCTCAGATCTACTGAATTTGCATATAAAATTTCATAAAAATTGGTCAAGTCGTTTCGGAGTAGTATGGCAACTAGCATTGTGATACGAGAATTTATATATATAACTATATATAAAAGAAGTTTTCAATTATTCCCAGTTAATTTCATTATTCTTCAATTAGTTCATCTTTTGCCAGTTTCAGATGCATTAAATTCTTTCAAATATGGCTATTGTCGTTTGAACCTAAGTAAAAAGTTTTTTTAATCTTGTTAAAACAAACCATAGTCATATTTATTGATTGTATGTCTATAAAAATGTAGGTATATTTGTATATATCTTCAAATCTCGTTGTTTATATATTCCATGTTATATGTATGTTTTTTTTATAAAAACCGCCTATTTTTTTTTATAACATATAACGGGCTCCCTAATAACAGATTTATCAGGATGAAATAAGATCACCCGAGGGCACACTAAATTTAGTTGAGGTCAAGTTACTTAGTTTTTTTCTTTCTTGGTGTACAATAAAGTCTATCTATCTACTTATTTTGAAGTCCCTTTGTTTCATAATATCGAGATTGTACTGAAGTTAAATTTTCCTCGTTTATATTGAAAGTGAATGTTAAAATTTTTGTCACCCGAGCGTTTTACGAAAACAGACGCTAGCGCAATGGTGGGGTTTTAGTTCTGCCCATTGTTCGTAAGTGAACTGACAAATATATATGCATCTCTCTCGCACCGGATTAATACTCGGTTAATCATTTTAATCCTCGGATAAGTGAATACGTATATTAATTTCGTCTGACTCAATACAAATATTGATTTTGTATTGTTTGTTTAACAGAGCTTTTTATTGTAATACGGTTATATATTGAGAAATATATTCATACTTGTAATATTAAGGTAATCTATTCTGACATTGTAGACAGGTATTTTGACTATAATCTCATAATTGTTAATGTAATGATAAGTGATGATACAGATTAAGCTTTTAAGCGCTAATCTAGTATGAGTTAAATAACGTGTACAAGCTCAAGAAATCATGTTTAGGAGAACTTTTCCTTTCTAATTTGAATAAAAATTCAAAAAATCTTTATTCTAGTAAGCCTTTACAGCACTTTTGAATTGTAAAATATAGTTTTTTTTCACATACTAATTGTAATGATGGTATTGAAGGACGACTTAAAATCTAATTTAATAGTCCAGAAGAGCCTAAAACAAACTCAGTCGGGTATCTTTTTTATCATCATCATTACAATATTACATTAGTTATTAAATTAGAGCAATTCGTTTACTCCCACCGTTTTTTACTGTCTGAGTAATCTTTCAAATTATAGTAAAATTTTGCAATTAATTTTCTTTTATCTAACGAAAAATTTGAATTTAATAATCATCACTAGAGCGTCTTCTGGGTGTTTACAATAGAAACGTATGCAATTATCCTAAAATGAGATTGTCACTTTATGTAACCTACTAGAATTTATAACAAGTTTATTTTTATTTCTTAAATTAGGTCTTTTAAAGATGACTAGGTTTTTTTCTACTACATATCTAACCTTAATTCACTAAAAAGGAGTAATCACGAGTTAAGATATAAACAATGTTTTTTATTGTTAACAGGTTTGAACTGAGATGACAAAACTAATTAAGTGATAATATAGTCTAAGATGCCTTGTAAAAGGTACTTCGTCTTTGTTTGACGGGACGTTTTTGCTGGTAGGGTGATAACTAGCTAAGGTCGAAGCCTGCCACACATGCTGACCAAGCTAAATTAGCAAATAGAATTTCCTAACCCGAGACCTTCGTTAGCATAGCGTATAATTTAGCCAGCATTGGGAGGAGGCTGTTAGTTTTGTAGTACGCTAAGTACTACAAAACGAGTACTTCCACCATTATGCCTAATGAATTAATCTCATCTTCCCTATTTTGTAATTAAAAATTGGTGTTCATTGCTCTATCTACGTAGAGAGTGATAAAGTTTATTATTTATTCTAATATTTATATAATAACATTTCTACTCTTAGTTCAGACTTCTGAACTAAGTTCTGAACACTGAGTAACGAGTAATAAGTTCAAATATATTTATTTGGTCGTGTCGGATTGCCGTCACATCGGACTATGAGAGTGAAGAAACAGAGAATGCACTTGTCTGCCAACCCACAATGGGACAACGTGGTGGGTCTATACTCTAGTAACTCTCTCTCCTATGAGTGAGGAGGCCTGTATCCAGGAGTGGGACATTGATGGGCTGCTACTTACTTACTTTACATTTTTTTGAAGTTGTAGTAGATGACACTTGATTTAACAGTAACAAGGAGGAACTTACGTTACTTTTTTATATTATATGTAAAATATTGTAAAAATAACAACAACATAACAGAAAAATAAACTGGATAAAGGTAATTTCATTACAAGAAATTTCTGCCAGCAGCTCTATAGTGGGAAAACTGAAGTGAGGGGTGGAGAGGAAATTCAGCAAATATCTTAACCTGAAATGGTATCGTTTGTTTCGGAGTCCAATAAAACAAAAAAATACCTTTGTATTTGTTAGAAAGGGCTAGTAAAGGCATTAACTCAATCCGTTTTATTTTGCAACGAATTGGCATTGGGTCAGTGATGCAAAAGTCTATGGGTGACCTAACATCGGCTGATACGTATCGTTGTTTGCCAATTCTTTTTTATCCCACCCAACAAAAAAAATGCTATTTATAAGTTCGGCATTGTACAAAAAAGATTTTTTTAAATTGTCAAGATAATAGAATAATTCTTTAATGTATTATTCACATTAAAATAAAATTCAGTCTTATAAACCAATCTCTAAAAGAGGTAAGCCAGCCACCATTATATCTATTTATAAATTTAAGGTCCACCAGTAGTTACTACACTTAATTGTGCTTAAAATATAAAAAAACTTACACCTATAAATTTGTGAACTGTGCAACTTTTTGAGGTAGCACGAGTTAAAACTTAAGTTAATTTAAACAAACAATAAAATTTAAGGGATGTTAACGAAAAGAGATAAAAAAGTAAATGGTTATATGTTGCTTTTGCTCTAAAATTGCATCCCTCCACAATTCTGAAACTCGTTTCCTGAAGTAGCTATATGAATCTTTAAAATCATATTATTAGTATGGCACTAGTCATCAATAGCATTGATATGGTTCTGAAGGAAGCTAGAGTCTTCTAAGTTGTCAATCTGTTTTACCAATTTGACGTTATCTGCGAACAAAAATACCATACTGTACTTTATTGACTCGCCTAGATCAGGGGTGGGCAAATATTTTGATAGTCGGGCCACATTGCAGATGAAAATTAGACCTCGGGCCAAACAGGTTTTTTCTAAGTTACGTATAGTTTTTGCTAATAAATAGATACAGAAATAAATTTTAATAACTAAATTAACTTAATCGTAAAAATTGCAGATTTTGAGAAGATTAAAGATTAAATTTTAATTAAATTAAGTGCTGCTTCAAAACAATTGCTTCTATGACTAAAATAAACACAAAATTCGTTCAAAACAAATCTTCTAGTAAAACTAATATTTGTGTTTTTAATCGCAATATATATATAATGCTTCAAACGAGCCAGACAAAATTCTACCGCGGGCCGCCATTTGCCCAGACCTGGCCTAGATCATTTATATAAAAATTAAGGAAGCACGGTCCAAAATAAGATCCCTGAGGAACACCCGATTGATCTATAAAGAAATCTATGAAGATACTCGTTTAAACTGATCTCACGATACAATTTTACTACAATAGGTCAAGTGAAGGATTAAAATTATAATTTGGACGCTATCCAAACAAAGTGATGATAGAAAATCGACTTAATTAATTTACTCCAAACAAAATCGACCTCACAGTGTCATCTGGTCATTCAATTTTGCATTAAATTGGTAATTTCCACGGCACAATAATTTGTAACTGTCCCTTAACGCTTTACTGTTTTTTTGCCGCTACTCAGTAAGTACCTACTGGTCTATCAAACGGTCGCGGTGAAAAACTTTTCTCACGGTTTTGGAAAGCAAATAGTCTAGTTTTCTGTTTTTGTAATGGAAGTTTGCAAAATAATGTAGATTAAAATTAATTGTGTTGCTGAAAAACGCTGATCGTGCGATATGTAATACTCAAAGAGACGCTACGAGAAAGATGTTACGTATTGACACTTTCAAAAAGAAAACTAAATATTTGCAAAGCGTATAAACATAAGAAGTTAAAATTATATTTTTTAAATTAAAAATATAACAATTCATTTAAAAGCACGTTCTACATACGTTTCTATAATAGTTAATATGTCCCAGTAAACTTTCTAGAGACATTTTAAAACTTTTTTTTGGAAAAAGGTCTTTACTACATAGTTTAATACACATTACTATATAGTTTAACTTAAAATAAGAGAAATTAAACTTTTGCAGTAATGATTATGATAAAAATAATATACTTAACTGAGTTTGTAGTGGAGTCTCCTCAGAACAGGGCGTGAAAGTAATTTTTGAGTTATAAGAATTTCAAATCTTTAATCATCGGTGTACATAGGAAATTATGTGTGGAAAACGATATATACAACTATTCAATCGTGCTATAAAGGACTACTTGAATACAAACACTTGTATTTGATTTTAATTTCAAGCGTGATTCTATCAAAAAAAATTAATAACACTCATTGTTATCACCAAACAGAAGCGAATTTACGTTTCTATGTAATGCCTTGATATTAAAGTTCTACACAATATTAAATGTGGTCGTATAAATATGTAGGTAAGTACTTTTATGGACATGCTTTAACTTTTTTAAACGAATCATTTCTTTGTATCTTTTAGACGTGTCAGAGATATGAGTTCATAATATAAACATTATTAAAACGTGTTATATGTTGTTTATATCTTCTTTATTCGATATTTTGTCCGTTTGGACATAATTCTAGAAGTTTCAATTGTTAAATTTATATTTAGATACATGTATTACATACATTAGTTGCAGCATTTTTTACGTGAGTGAGGGAAGTCCAAGGTTTTAGGTGTTGGAGTAATATACTTTATCGTCATTCTATACAATTATAAAATTGACTTGAAACTAGTAATAAAAAAATCAATACAGTCGGTTCATACACCATCTATCACGCACCTCTTAAACTCTCTAAGTTGAATGGAATGTTTAAATTTTCGATGTGAACTTTTAATCATTGACTTCTTCTTCTTCTTTTTTAAATGGCAGGTGTGACAATTGAGCATTCCTGAAAGCGTCACGTAGATTGAAGAAGGCACGAAGCTAATTATTTCTGCTTAAACATTTGTATTAACTACTAGTGTCATCTTCTATAAGTCTAAATAAAAATGTTATTTTGAGAGGATGAATGAAATGAGAGGATGAAAAGAGGATGAAAAAGCACTTTACATGCGATTGAAAATTGGAATAATATTTGGTATATATGGAATGAATATGATTTTTTTCTGTATAAAAACATATAGACCTAATAAGTCCCAATCGAAAAAAAAACAAGGTTTAATTCGAAAACTAGAGATTTCCTAATTCCTAATTCCTTGTCTTTGTTAACAACTTGTTATTTTATTAGTACAATATAATATTATATTATATTAGTTATAACAATGAGTGTTTTTATTTTTTTTCGATAGAATAACGCTTGAAATTAAAATGAAATCCGAAAGTCTCGAATCGAAATGCATTTCGATTTATAAGTTTTAAACATTCTCTATCGAAAATTCGTTTCGTCTCTTCGGAAGTGGAAAACGTAATTTTATTAAAAACGTTCCTTGAATTCTCTTAATACATTGTTATCAAATATTTAACATCTCCGATAATAATAGAAATTTCTTATATTTTGGATTTACTTTCGTTCTCTTTTGGTATTTCATATTAAAATTTGGATGTAATTGACTTTCTCAACGCTCGTGAGACCAGCTTCTTGTAACACTGGTAGCATCAAACTTATCAATGAATTCCACGGAATGAAACGCTATTGTAAGAGATCTTTCATCCCAAAACGAAGAATTAATGAGTAAAAAAGTATAGCTCTTAACACTACGGACAAAGAGCCATGTTCGTTTGTTAAATGACGGATGGTGTTTTTATATAGTCAAACCTACGTCAGTGGCTATCAATGAAGTCCACTATAAGTGTTTGTGTTAAGTCATCGTATTTTAATGAACTGTCGATGACATGCTGTACGGGTAATAGACTATCGGTGTTATTCTTTTTAGCGCCGAATTTTTTATCCCCTGTGATCTGTTCTTGTGGATGCGAGGAGTCAGAAATAAGGAATGACCGCCTTTTTATAACGATTATTTTTTTGGGACATTCCTGCTGATGAACTTCCTTTATAATTACCAAAATCACAAAAAAGGATTCCCGGTTTTTATGATGTCGTATGTGTTTAGATTGTGACTCTTTATATAAATAAAGATCTGCATATAAATGTTACATGTTTTATTTTTGTTAAAGCTTATATATAGTTAAACATGATTATACATATACCACGTGTCAATAAGTATTCTTTTATCTACGTCAGACGGCTTCTGGAAGAGGTTTCTTTTGTAAATAGGACAGTTTATCTTAAAACTGCCCTATATAAAAAGGTAATGTAAGTAAGAGGCCATTAACGTCCCACTGCTGGGCACAGGCCTCCTCGCTCATATGAGAGGGGGTTTTTAGAGCATAGACCCACCACGCTGCTCCACCGCGGATTGGCAGGCGTAGTACACAAGTGTACTCTCTATTTCTTTACTCTCATAGTCCGATGTGACGGGAATCCGATACGACCGGAGAGGGATCAGGAGCAGGACCGACGGCTTAGCGTGCTCTCCGAGGCACGGGGGTGGATCACACCGCCAACTTTCCAACTTCGTGCAAATATTCAGAAAATCTTATTAGAAAACTCAATATTGATTTTTGAATTGGTCCGACCCGGGACTCGAACCCCAGACCTCATGTCTGTAGTCGAACATGCTAACCACTAGACCAATGAGGCAGTATAAATGTACATCCAGATTTTTATTTTATTTGGTTATGACTGTTTTGTTTCGGTGGTTTTTTTTAATTTTCGATAGGTTAGCGATACAATCTATGAATGAAACACCCTCGTAAAAGATAATTTACCCTCTTGTGGTTTCTACATAGCCTTGCTCCAAACCAAACAAATTTTTTTTTTAGCAGGTTACTAATTATTCATAGCTGAAACCTTTAACCAGCCCAAACTCAGACAAATTTGAAAATGTGATTTCCTAAATTTTTTCTCTGACGAGAAAATGTTACTCTTCTACAGAATAGGAATAACAAACATATAGAAATATAAACAAAAATATGAACAAACGTGAACATTATTTTGGTTGGCAATCATTCTTGTAACAAATAGTATATTGGCCATTGCACCGATTCTTCAACGATCTATAAACGACAAGAATATATAATACTTTTTAATTTTCTCATTTCTATCGTATATTTTTCTTTCACATATAGTCACTCCAATAAATGAATAGTAGTTGTACCCCCATTTATATTGAATACTGGTTTAGCACGATGACAAACCTTTTTGGAGTGGATTAAATTAAACTTTGGACTTTCTTGTAAACTCAATAATACTCTTCCTATCTTTTCCAACTAACTTGACGCTGACGAGAAAATCTGTTCCCGATTGATGCATCTGAAAGATATGGCTTTGTTATATGTAACAAAACAGGAAGACGAAGAATATCTTAATAAAATACCAGCTGATGTGTATATTCCATTTATGATTATTAATTTTTTACCACATTATACAAATACAGGAGTTTATCCTCATAGTTTTTCCCATTGTACAAGTTTCAATAGTTGACTATTAAATTTATAAATATTTTTTGTTATTTTTATTTTAGTCCCATCAACAGGTGTATGGAATTTTCACAGTGTCGACCGGAAACGCTATGTTCACTCAAGCGGGTGAACCTTGTTACCGACCCCCCAATAGTATCTACCTCATTTCCTCCCACTTTTTTTTACCATTATAACGAAAATCAGTAATTCTCACAGAAATATAATTCTGTCATGACTTGCGTTTGACAAGGTAATCGAAAATAGCTTATTAAAAATATAAAAATAGAGTTATTGCTAGGAATCATCGAAGTCTCAAAAATGACTTGATAGGTAGTATTTAAAATTGGGATAGAAAATATTTTGATTTATACATCTTTGGGTAAGGCTTTGGATATATTTAAAGTCATTTATCGACTTAATATTTATAGTTTGTTTATTAAATTTCTTTAATATATATGTGTCATTTGTTCTATAACTTTCTTAAGTGACTATCGATTAAAAAAAAACACTCATCAATTTTGAGAATTTCCGCCAAATGGATTACCGAAAATTTAATTCTCATGTTATGACGTCAGGAGACATTTAGCATGGCGTCATACTTTATTAATTATATAATATGGTTCAGTAAGATATTTAAACTGTAAATGGCAATTATATTGAATCTGTCGCCCTTTATTCTGCCCCTGACAGCTTGATACAACCGCCTACAGCAGTTACGTCGTGACCACGATTAATGTAATTGTGTCGCAATATCGACAAAATATATATAATCGCCACCGTGGTATGTAGACGTTAATACAGTTTAAATATAATAAAACATATTTTAAAATAGAATTTTGAAGAGTAGATTCATAAACGAAAAAAATTATGTAAAGTTTTCTAGTTTTGGAGAGCGTGTAGGAGTTTAAAAAAACAGTTACATGGAAATACTCGGTCGCGTCAGAAATTCATACGTGCTCGGTACTTCTGATCCCCTATACAGATTAATTTGACGATTAAATAGGGGGAGGGAAGGGGGGGCGTGAATGGGGGTAATAAAAAAAATAAAGTTATTCGAGAGTGTCACATAATAAAAGTGACGTTTTATTTGACGCGCTAGAATTTTTCGAATCCGACGGGTTGCCCTTAACAAACCATCCTATATTAAGGTTTCATATTAAGTACATACCAGATGCAAGGTTTCTCCCTATATGATTTTCTGACGCGCTCGAGTAACGCGCAAAATCTCCTCTTGGGCTCCCCTACTATAATGTATGTTAGAAATACCACTCAGGTTGCGTGGAATTCGTTGGTCCGGACAATGTACGTGATAATGTAATGCAAAAAAAAATGAAAGCCACATAACTAAGGCTATACAAAATAAACTTAAAGGGAAAAAACCGAGGACGCCCACCTACTACTATTACTATTAAAATAATATAATGACAAACTATCCAGAAATGGTATGCGATAGTGTCAAATGCTTAAAGCATTCTCGGGGAGCTGACACATTACGTCATACTGTAGCAAAAGTCAACGGCACCCCCGGATGTCTCTGGTTGGTAGTGAAGGTGGTTAGTTCGTGGTATCTTCTTTCTGTGAGAATGTAATCAGAGAGGAAAAGGGAAGCTGATGCAACTAATATCTATAGGGGGAGACCGGGAGCCAGGAGACGTGCCTTCTGCCACACTGAATGCACGTAATAGGTAATTTCCTCACTGAACCTCCCACGCCCTTGTTCAGGACCCAGAAGGTGCCGCTAGGTTTAAGTGGGTATTCTGTTCTTCAGCTTATCTCACACGCCTGGTTGAAGTTATCTTTTTCAGTGGGGGTGCGTAAATGCATTTTCCAGCGAAAATAATTGAGCCCAATTGATATGAAACGAAAGCAAGAATAATGATGATGAGAAATACCTCTTTGGTGTTTGTATACACAGTGATAATTTCAATATTCCTGCCTGTTTTTTGGATATGTTTTTCAACTACTTGGACATATTTTACTTATTGTTTATATATCCGTGGTACATGGACTCTGAGGGGATATTCCTTTACTCTTACGCTGTGTGTTCAAAAAGTATCGCGAATTTTGTGTTTTTTCAAAAATTATTTATTTATTCATGAATATCTATTTTGTCTACCCTTCAAAGTAATCCCCATGAGATATTATACACTTGTGCCAACGGTTTTTCCAATCTTCGAAGCACTTCAAAAAATCATTTTTTTTTATCTTGTTCAGCTCCTCCTTCGATGCCGTCTTTATCTCGTCAAGAGAAGAGTAACGTCGTCCTTTCATGGGCCTCTTCAGTTTAGGGAACAAGAAAAAGTCACAGGGGGCCAGATCTGGGGAATACGGTGGCTGCGGCATCATTAGTGTGTTGTTTTTGGCCAAAAAGTCGCGCACAAGCAACGATGTGTGAGCAGGGGCGTTATCGTGGTGCAAAAGCCAATTTTTGTTCTTCCACAAATCCGGGCGTTTCTGGCGGATTGCTTCGCGCAAATTGCGCATAACTTGCAGGTAATATTCCTTATTGACCGTTCTTCCCTGTGGCAAGAACTCATGATGCACCACGCCCCTGCAATCAAAGAAAACTGTCAGCAAAACTTTCACATTCGATCGAACTTGGCGCGCTTTTTTCGGTCTTGGTTCGTGCGGCAGCTTCCATTGAGATGATTGAGCTTTGGTTTCCACGTCATAACCATAAACCCACGATTCGTCACCAGTTATGACCCTCTGGAGCAAATTTGGGTCGTCGCGGACAGAGTTTAACATCTCATTAGCAATGTTCATGCGATGCTGTTTTTGGTCACAATTGAGCAATTTTGGTACGAATTTCGCGGCGACCCGTCTCATGCCCAAATCATTGATAAAAATCGAATGGCACGAGCCAATCGATATGTTTAGGTCCTCAGCAACTTCTCTAACGGTGATTCGACGATTGGCCAATACCATTTTCTCCACTTCATTAATTTTTTCGTCTGTTGTTGAAGTGCTCGGGCGTCCGGCACGCTCTTCGTCGTTCACATCTTCTCGGCCTTCTGAGAACATTTTGTACCACCGATAAACGTTGCTTCGGTCCAAGGTAGCTTCTCCGTATGCCACAGTCAACATTCGGAATGCATCCGCGCACTTAATTTCGTTTTTCACACAAAATTTGATACAGGTTCTTTGATCCATTTTTTTGAATAGGTAAAAATCGAAGACGATCCAAAACACGTGCAAGCAAAGCAGCTGTCAACAATTAAATGAACATTCAAAATGGCCGAGCTTGTCGGCATAAGTGAGAGACATGAGTACCAACATAACGCCACAAAAAATTCGAAATTCGAATATACGTAACCCGCGAAAATTCAAAATTCGCGATACTTTTTGAACACACCTCGTATAGCTGAATCCGACGAGGAAGATAGTATGCCAGTATCTGCACTCACGCATGTCCTCGATAATATTTTCGGATGCCTAATCAATCTCTGAACGCTCGGGCTGAATTTTGGTAAATTTGGCATCATTATAATGAAAATGATACTTTAGTCACTTTGAACTAATATCTCAGAGTAAATTTTGATATCTCGTTGCATTCACAAAGTTCCATAATTGTGTAGCTAGTATATATCATATTTAGTTGGCAATTACCACGTACTTCTATCATGGCCTTTATTTTTCGAGAATGAGATCTAGGTATTTAATTTCCTGTTTCATTTTTAAATGCCTTGTAATTGTAAGACACCAGGATGTAAATAAAAATATTAGTCACTAATAAATTAGACAATGATATTTGCCACGTTTCATATCAAAATAAAATTGACGTTTTAAATATACATATGGAAATTTTACAGTAAAATGATACAACATTTCAAAAAACTGCAGTTAAAGAAAATTTCGGTATTGTTCTCTCTACCTTCATCTTCAGGAATTTTTTGACTGTGTTTATAATAATATCATTTTAAGATATGGAGCAAAATCGGAAACTAGGTAAAAGCTAATTGAATTTATGGAATTTATGAATACGAAATAATTAAATATTACGAAATCTTATTCCTTTAAATTGTTACAATCATTATTTTATATTCGTCGACATTAGGATTCACTAGGAGGAAATGATACTTTTTTGTCTAATGTTGTATTAAATTCTATATTTATACAACTTTGTAATTTTTTTCTAAGTCAAAGATCTAACTGACACGTACCTCGCGTAATGCGTAACGACAATTTTACCTAAAGTTAGTAGCAGCCCTTTAACGTCCCACTGCTGGGCACAGGCCTTCCACCTCCGCACTTCGAGGAGCGAGGGTTTTTAGATTGGTAGGCATAGTACACAAGTACACTCTCTATTCCTTCACTCTCATAGTCCGATGTGACGGGTATCCGACACGATCGGAGAGAGATCCGGCGCAGGACCGACGGCGTAAAGGCGCTCTCCGAGGCAAGGGGCTGGATTATATCGCCGACTTCCCAACTTCGGGCAAATATTGGAAAAAACTGAATATTGATTTTTGAATTGGCCAGACCAGGACTCGAACCCAGGACCTCATGTCTATAGTCGAACATGCTAACCACTAGACCAATGAGGCAGTTCAATTTTACCTATCGTGCCATAAAAAAATTCACTTCACAAACATGTGTTTTCTTTTAAACGAATGAATGAATTACAAGAATATTTTCCTTTATTGACGATATCAAATTATTTTCTGGTGTAGACGCAGTGTCTTCAATGCAGGGCCATTGCCCGTAACGTCAGTAAGAATGAGATTTTTTGTACAAAGTGGATCTGGAGTACAGGTAGCAAATTAAGAATATAAGTAATTACATATAGCTATAAGCGTATTATGTTTGTATACGTATAAAAAGTGTTCTATCGGTCGGCCGGTCCTTTGTTAAATAAATTAGTTTCGGTGTCTACCAAATTACGCCTCGGACCTATCTATACGTACAACACTCAAATCTTGGCAGGAGAATATGCTCTACCTATTATTACATTTTTGAATAAATTAACATACATGAGGTCTTCTTAACAAAACGAGAGCTGAAACAATAGGAGATTATCTGTCATTTGAAAAAAAAAGGCTTTTGGGAACACTGGTAGCCGAATACTATTTGTTTTCATTGATTTATTCATGGTCGCACTGAAGATACAAGGCGCCGACAAAGACGCCCGTATTGAAATACAACTTGTTCGAATTGGTAATGAGAGTTTATGTGTAACGTTACAAAATAACGAGGCACGTACCGCTTTAGTGAAACCGAATACCTAATTGTTAAAGGTTTAGGAATTTAGAAAACAAATACAATGGTGGACCTATTTATTTTTCATCTGCGATGGCGTGTCGATTCTTTCCCGAAAGAATTCACATAAAATCATCCATTCCGTTCACGTATCAACACCGTTACGCAAAATGTGGCATGGGATGTGTAAGATGATTTACTAAGACATTACATACAAGCTTACATGTGTAACTTCGCGTTGTGATAACAAAATGGAGAGTGTAAAAACTTCATTATCCTCAGTCCTTCCAATTGTACACAAAAAAGTCATAAAAATCGGTCAAGACGTTTCGGAGGACTTTAATAATAAACACTGTGAGATAAGATTTTATATAATAGATTTTTAGCGTAAAACGTTTATTTAACAATCAAAATATCACCAAAACTCGGCATTAGGACACTAATATTCTTAAAAGTGACTACATAAAAAATTGCTCCGTTTAAAGGTTCTGGAAGTTTTATGAAACTGTCAAATAATATTATTCAGCTAATATCGTAAATAAAAGGACTTCAAACTCTAACAAGAAACGAGTTATGTAATTAATTTAAACGATAATATATTAATATGAATGGAGATTTGATCGCCGACTTTGAATGCACAATAACGAGATTTTATTTAAGTTTAATGCCTCAAATTTTCGACGCACACGTGCTTGTTTTACATGTCAAAATATATGGCAACATGTTTTGCAGCGTTATCAAAATTTATAATTCACTTTTTACGATTCATTTGAACTCATTTTCTTTATTTTATTTAATGTATTTTATTAACGTTCGCAGATTATTGCATGTTTGACTGCATATCTAAACTTATTTTTAAGCTATAATATAGTTTGTATTTGAAAGTTGTCATAAATAAATGAGTTGAACTTTATGCTAAGTTACGTAGTCGAAGCATGCGGGCTCTTAGTTCAATATCTAACTGTATTTCATATAATTTTAAACTTTTCTATTTACATTTTTATCAACTTTACGACCCTAGGTTTGTTGAAAAATTGTATACGCTACACGGGGCGAAAGTGTGACATTGCCACCCGCGTTTTTATTACATGGGCGGCAATTTCAACAATAGTAAAAAAACATTAGCTGCCTTTCGGTCAACGAATGATATATACGGAAGCTTATAGCTTAACTCATCCAATAGTAACCAATAACATCTTCTAAGATACTTGGTGAAAGATATAATGAAATGATAATTTCATGCTAGGATCACTGCAAGTAAAGCTGTATAATATAAGAGTTAAAATAGTTCAAACCTCTCTAATATACCAAATGAATTAGAGTAATAAAAATTTATATAATCTTATTACACAGTACGTGCGCACGACGTCAGTGTTAAAAGCTTTTGTTAATATAAAGCTTTGTGAATATCATAGTGTATATTCATAAAGTAGTTATGAAATTAATTACTCTTAATAGAATTAAGGGCGTAATTTGCTGATGATTTGCGGAGTAATTCTTTAGAAAAGTTTTGCTATATAACAACATAAAATCAAGATTTGTATATGTATATTTATTCTAGAAGACCTACTCATCTTTGTACGATGCTATCTAGTTTTGTTATTGCTGATAGGATAGCCTTTAACTGTGATCACACCTGATAGTAAGTGGTGATACAGTCTAAAATGGAAGCATGCTAATCTGGTATGAGGCAGTTTACCTCTTATGATTTTTACACAGCATCGTACTGGAACACAAATGTCTTATTTGGCAGCACGGTTATAGCCTCCCACCAGTCAAGTCTCAGACAACTGTAATTTCAAACCCGGGACCTCTACTACCAAAGCGGGTACTCGCACCACTGCCGTACGGCATCAAATCCGTCAATTTGTTGTATACGAGTATAACTTAGTTGATAGCAGAACTTGTACTTACCAATCTCGCAGTATAAAAATGTTATAAATTTAAATGAAACCTAAAGTATGTCTTAGAAAGCAACAAGGAATATTTATATATACACTAGCTGATTAGTGCAATTTGTTTTGCGATTAAAAATGGGGGTGGGTAGTACTGTAAAAATACCTGTGACCTATTATCAGACCAACACGATGTACAAAAACAAAATTGCTCATGCCATTTCCGAGGACAAAGTAAGAAATAGTGTGATAAGAGAACGATGTGGTATAAATGAAGATGTAGTGACTGAAATTGAGAAAGGTATGGTTAGATGGTTTGGAAATGTAGAGAGAATGAATGAAAGGAGACTGACAAAAAGGATTTATGAGTTAAGAGTGAAAGGGAAAGTTGGAGGGGAAGACCAAGTCGAACGTTCCTGGACCCAATACAGGAAATTTTAAACAATGGCCAGATCAAGGTACTCTACACCGACGAACTTGTATGAAAAGTATAATAAGCATGGAAGAAGCGAAGGAGATATGCAAGGGATTCCCTATGGGAATGAGCCGTGATTCTATGTATGTATGCATGAATTTCCGAGGAGTTTAATAACAAAGACTATGAGATGAGATTTTTTAAATATTAGATAGTTAAAATCAACTTTTGACAGGTTTCACTTTGCGAAGTTTAGTTTTGTTTGTATAGCGGCATTCAATAGTACTTTATGGATGTGAAGGAAATAGAAAACTGTTTCCGGCGATAGATTGCATTGCATATATCGAATAAAGAAAAATATCGTGTGAGCTTCAGTGCCTTTCAATGTCACAATTTAACGTATATTGGTTTCCACAAGGCGTATATTGAATACATATTTGGTATGGTGAATTTTCTCTGTTGTATGAAATAGGCTAGATAACATCCTGTATTATTTAGTAAGTGTTTTATATATACTATCTAATATTAAATTATATGATATATAATATAATTATAATTATTATGATTCTTTTTTATTTTCCTAGACTAACAATAAAACAGGAAATATAAAAAAGCAAAACTGCATTAACATCAGGTGTTATCTACTTCAAGTTAAAAAAATAGCATTCGTTGTATATCAAAAATGTATAAATTGCGTGAATGAATAAATAATATTCTATTAATTATGTAAAATTCTAAAATAATTTGAGTGTGAACTAACAGTATTTGGAAATTAAAAAGCATGAAGTTTTTAGTACTTTTCCGCCACAACTCTTTAGGTTTCCACCTCCCTTAATCATTCAAATTGAGGTAACTTTAACGAGCGGAACAATTGTGTGAATATAGTCTTTCAAGTTACTCAGTGGTGTAGTTGTTTCAAAAATAAATAGTGCTGAATAGGATAAATTCCGCAAGTTATGTATATTTCAATAGTGGAGAGGATAAAAGTTGTTAGTTAATGTGAGTTGGTGTTTTTATAATAAGACCAACAACAATATACATAGATTTAAACAACTAAATCACATCCTTACATAATATTTTAGAAAATTAGGGGTTTATTCAAGTACCTCATTCTTTTCAAAAAACAATTATTTCATATTTTAACTACATTTACCAGTAAATAAATATTAAAAATATTACACAATTATTCCGCTCGATAAAGTTACCTCGTATTGCATAACATTTTGTAATATTGCACAATGTTTTTTTGGTTTTTATAAGTGTTACCACTATATTACTCAATAACTCCCAACATTTTAGAGCTATCAGTGTTGTCAGCCAACTATCTAAAGTGGGACTTTGTTATGACAACCCCTCTCCTGTAAGTGAGGAGACTTGCACGAAACAGTGGTACCTTAAACGACTGTTACATACTTGCTACTTATAGATGGCAGTACCCAATTGGGCTTCAGTTGGCTCTACCAATGTTAGACTTGGACATTTCAAAGTGATACATATATGATATATCTAACCCACCGATTAAAGATATCATGTCATCATTATTACTAGTATTAGTCAGTGACTGATTATAGTTGTGCTCTGTCGCAAAAATGACTGATTACCTATGTCCTAACAATTGCAAGAAAAATCCATTTTTTGGCATTAAATTGTTACAATTTTTAAGCAGGTTGCTATTTGAAAGTACATATATACATTTGCCATTGTTTAAATAAGTTTCTTCATATAAAATTTATCAGTTTCGTGATAAGGCCGTATGTGATAAATTGCCTGTTTCATAAGGCGTTCATTAGAACCGTGCAAAATGCGCTCCGTTGCGCGGCGATAACTTTACCGATAACGTTTTTATTGCTTCAAATATTACCTATTTGCGTATCCATGGCTGCCATTGGTTTAAGATGGCTCAAGAGATTTTAATTTGGTTTAAAAATTACAAGAAATGTTACTAAAACGATTGAGCTATGCACTTGATTCTCGGAATAACGCGAATTTTAATGAAAAATACGTTGCTCCAAACAGACATATAGGTCTTCAGATAGGATTTCAGATTTTTTAAATATTAGTTATGTAAAGCTTGTAATAAAATTACAATATTTTGTACGTAAAATGGAAATAGAAAAAATCACATATCTTGATATAACAGCAAGAGAAAGCGCAAATAACAATTCTCAATTAGAATTTTTATTTTAATATCTATCATATACTTCTCTATTTATATTAAGTTACCAAAAAAAAAACGCGATTTAGTGATATTCCTATAAAGAAGTTGAAATCATGTAATTGTAATATTGGTTTATTTCAATATATCTAAATGAAAACAAATTATATTTCGCTCTTTTATGTAGTCCACGAAATTAACACGTGTATAAAGTACTATTAGGTGGACTATTAGGTACTACTAGGTTCTAAGGACCTTGCTAATAATCAAACTTAGTGTTGTAGATGAAATAGCATAAAATATAATAACCTAAGTTAAAAAGCAATGTAGCAGGATGAAATAAAGGCTTTTTTATTTTTATTATATTATTTCATTATAATGCTCTATATAACCCATTTATTCCTTGACGATTTTTTTAAAATTATCGTCATTATTTCCAATTACTTTGTTCAATGTGACCTCATATATATTTTTTGGTAAGCCTATTTAACGATGTGTCCCAACCTAGTAGTATTAGAAACGCAACAATACCAAAATGGGTTTCGTAAATATATATAAGTTTTAGCTTACTGACACCTCATGAAATACCCTTAACAAAACTAAAAATTATGCAATATATACACTCCGAACCAATTTCCTCATATCCCAACGGAATGGAGAATAATGGAGGTGACTTTGTGGGGAGCAGTTAGTTTCACTCTAAGACTGAAAAATCCTCTGAAAATTACTTTTATCTCATAAAAGTTACGATACTTTCATTATATCGTCCCAACTATTCAATATATTCGACAAGAAGTAGAGCAACATTCACTGCAAGCTCGACCTTAGGAGGGACACAATATAAGAATCATCTCGAGTGAATTAAATCGGTTGGTGGCCTAAATATTGCTTCTTATTATTGTAATATATATAAGGTTTTTTTCTCATTTTTATCTATGAAGATAAAAGAGAGCAGGCAAGAAAAGGAATTAAATATTTTCAGGTTCTTATACAGTTTTATTTCAATAACCTATTATTAGCCAACTCCTGTTTATAAGAAGTTTCCTTTTACTGGTAACGTCGACACCAAAAACAGAAAGTATTTCTTATGACATACCGAATGTATAATACCGAATTTCAGATGACTTACGATATTTATAATAAAAGTAAGTAGCAGCCCATTAATATCCCACTTCTGGGCACAGGTCTCGTCACTCATATGAGAGAGGGTTTCGAGAGTATGAATCCATCACGCTGCTTCTGCTGTTCTCTATTCCTTCACTCCAATAGTCCTATGTGTAGGGAATCCGACACGACCGGAAAGAGGTCGGGCGCAGGACCGACAGCTTAACTTGCTCTCCGAGGCACGGAGGTGGAGTATATTACCAACTTCCCAACTTCGGGCAAATATTGAGAAAATCTTAATCTTAACCCAGGCCCTTAAGTCTGTAGCCGTAAATGCTACCGCTAGATTAATGAGGCAATAAACCAATGAGTATCTCTACTATATCTATACAGATATATAAACCTGAAGACTTTGCTGAAACGGGGTTTTCTCTGGAACCTATTTGAAAAAATATTTCAGTTTTAGATAAACCATTCATCGAAGAAGGCTATAGGGTATATATCATCACGCAATGACAAATAATAGTGGTGCACCAATAAATAATGTTTTACAGTTGCTGTTTTTTTTATTTTGTTTGTTTCCGCTGAGTGCGCTGTGTAAACGGTAAAAGTTTGTCAAAATTTAGATATATATAAGTTCTAAAAAATGCTTGAGACCGCAAATATATATATATTACTCAGTCAGTATCAACTTACTATAACTTTATATATAGTTATTAAATTGGCCTCTGGAGACTAGCAGTACTTTTATATATGTATTCATTTCTTTAATTAAGCATCACAGTAGTCTTTTGATTATATGTCGGCTACCCAGCTTTGTAAATATCAGCGGTGATCAAGATAAGTTTCACAATGACGGGGCGAACAGCGTGTAGTAAATAATTCAAAATATCACGGTTTTGAAAACAGTGTATTTGACAACCCAACAAGAGAAATTATACAAATAAAAAAAATGTTTCTCACTATGCCAATATCAACAGTCAAATTGACCATACGAAGTACCTCATACCGATTTCACTAGAAAGGCAACCATGCGAAGATGGTTTAGTTACTCAAGGAATCATCAAGAAACCTTCAATATTCGCGATTGACTTGAAATTTAGCAAAACGACCCTTTTCACAATGTCGTCATTAAATACAGATCTCTCCCCATATCCCCAGGATCGGGTATTACACGTGTGACATCGCGGGGAAGAGCTAGTAAATATAATTTTTCTTTAACCTAGATATTGTATTTTGGGTGACAACCCTTGGGTATATCGTCCTCCCTTCTCTTCACTGGTCTAACTCTGCGTCTTTTCCCAGTTCTTGGGTACCAATCAGGTACCTTTTTGGTCCATCTTTCGTTTTGTATTCGCATCATGTGGCCCGTCCATCTCCATTTCAGTCTTCTAGTCCTTATCGGACATCGCTTATTAATATATCTGGTAAATACACATAATATTCCTGTGGTATAGTGTAGTTCATTATATACCATTATACATATAGAAAATTTCTATAAACAACAAAGAGTGTGCATTTTTAATCAGACTGTTTCACTCGTTAATTTACCCCTTAATAATTTAGATAAAGCATTGTTTTGAAAGGAAATTGTTTTGCTTCACGTCTTCATTGGTATGGTAGTAATAAGCCGCGACCGAAGCTTCTCACTAGTTTAGACTACCATAAATTAAAAAGTCCAAATCGAATCCAGGACCTCTGCTAGAGAACCGAAAACACGCATCGTTACGACGGCTAGCAGAAGTCTAAGGGTTCGGAAAGCTTGCAACTCTTCAGTAATGACATAATAACCGTTTTAACTAACAATGCATTGGTACGCTTTATACATTTTGCGTTCGGCGGAAATTTATCAAAGCCTATTCAAGTCAGAGATATCGTGATGAGTCAATAGATACCTGAATATCTCTTTTATATATATAGATAATAAATTAGACTTCCTTACTTCGGATGAAATTCTATGGTGCGAAATTTTATAGTGTTGTACATAATATATATTATATATAACGGTACAAAATAATGTTAACACGAGAGATATTGAGGGAAATAAATTGGTAATTCGTCAAAGGAAATCATGTTTACGAAAATCCCATTTCATTCCATGTTATATTCAAATAACCTAATCTCGTCAATATGAAATACCTCGAATGCGACGAATTTACAATAGAATGAGAATTCGAGCCGAAATCATCTTTAATACTTCGCCTTAAGAGTTTCTCCGTTTAATAAATCAGGACCGGCGACTTGCTGTCTCGCCTTTGATAACGTGTTTCTGAAATTAATTGTATTGCTGTTTTATAGCTTGTATACTATATTTTATATAAGTATATTTAGATTTCATTAGTTTGTTAAAATATAAATAGTTAAGTATTCAATGAATTTTATATTTTTTGTTTTATTCCAGGTCTGGTCTCAGAGTATTCTAAACATCGTGATTTAAGAAAATATGGTTCGTTTTTCGCGTCTTATGTGTCTCCGATCGTATGGGATTTCCGTCATATTTGATTTGAGAGTGAAGGAATAGAGAGTGCACTGGTTTATATTTTAAAACCCTCTCTACTATGAGTTAGGAGGCCTGTGCCCTGCAGTGAGGCGTGAATGGGCTGCTACTTTATAAGTTAATTAAATTATGTCTTATTTTTCCTTTTGTAAAAATTATAAGAAATTTAAATGAAAATTACCAAAAATCTTTAAATAAAGAATATCTTCTCCAATTTTTTTTATTAATACAAAAACCAAGATATAAAAAAATGCTCTATATATTTCGATCATTTCATTGATGTTGAAAACTTCCAACGATACAAATAATTTTTAACATTTTCAAGTTATTTATTTAACTTATTTGAACCGGAATTCAAATAAATTGATGCATAATTAAAATTTTTACTAGTCATTATAGTAATTATAGTTGTTATCAATAATTTGCTTTATGTGAATAACAATGTATAATGCGTTAATGAGATAGAATTCGCGAAGAATTTGACACAAACAAACTTTTTACATTAACTTTCTACAACGTATCTAAAAACAACAAAAATAAGAATGCAAATCGTATGTTAATGTAAGTGTTGTACATATACCTTAAGTAAATAATCATTACAAAACCACTCCTTTAATACAGTTGTTAAAATTAAATATGCGCCATTTTACATTATTACTGTCAGTACTCGACATACCTACGCACAAATTCACTCGGTTATAAAATGAAAATGGATTCATAGACTCAAAAGCGATGTAATCAAGTTCTCCAGTCATCCATAATAACATATTACAGATAATAACAAAAAGGAATCATATATCAAAAGGTGACAAATCAAAATAAACAAGTCACGCATTCCCGTAGGCGAGCAAGAAAGCTGAAATCAAAGATCGAAGACTGCACCTAATGTATATTAAATATGAGTTGACGCCTCACCATATGGCATTCAAGTGAAAAACAGTGCAAAAACACGATGGAATTGCCATTATAGCTTATAACTCAATCAGTCTGTCCCGCTGGTGGCGTGGTACGATAGGTATTTTATACTTTTTTTATCCAGTAGCCGCGTTCCTGCCCAACAAATATGTCAACTTCTATTACCCAGTGAATAGGCGTCAAACGCTATAATATTAGAAAAGATAAAACATGATGGGAGAAATTCCGCGCATTTTAGATATCGAACTTTTATAGTTTAGCTATAAATATCTTTCGTTTAAAATAAAAATGGCTTTACGTAGAAATTTATGTGGCTAACAGAAATTGATTTTGAGGCGTTTTGATAGTTTTACACTAGCTGTGCATCAAGTTTAAGGTCTGGTTAGTAAAAAAGTTAGTACCAGGAGACCATTACGTCTCACTGCTAGGCCATCTCACTTAAAGGAGAGAGGGTTTTTAGAGCATAGACCAGGAAGGTCAGGAATAGTACACAAGTGTATGCGCTCACAAAAGTGTACTCTCTATTCCTTCACTTTCATAGTCGCACGTGACTGCAATTCGACACGACCAGAGATAGATCGGGCGTAGAACCGACGGCTTGATATGCTCTCCAAGACAAGAGGTTGGAGCACACCGCCAACTTTCCAACTTAGGCCAATACTGAGACTTTCTTAACAGAAAACTCATTATCGATGATAAATTCGTCCGATCCAGGACTCGAAGCCAGGACCTCAAGTCTGTCCCCGAACAAGCTGATCACTCGACCAATGAAGTAGTCAACATCCTAGGGATTTCCGACATGATAGGTGACGCCTGCTAGAAACTACAAGGATGGGGAAAAGTGTCGGAGTAATAAGAGGGGGCACAAGAAGGCGCTAGGTACGTAGTACAAGGAAATTAACTGGTATAAAATATTCGGCTAATTGCCATGCTATGGGTAGCCATGGGTAGAGAGAAGTATGAAAAATTGACTGCCGGCTATCATTAATGGAGAGGCACTTGTAAAAGAACCTGTGTCTGGCGGGGTCAGTCTTCGGAACTCTTGATTCTGTGAAAATATTCGGATATCCCTTATCCATCGGATAGAATTATTAATCTGAACAATTCTGGAATCCATCTTTAGCTTATAACTTAATCAGTCTGTCCTGTCAGTGGCATGGCACGAGGTATACATGATGGAAGAAATTCCGGACATTTTAGCTATCGAAGTATAGGCGTAGTAATCGCTTTTATAGTTCGGCTGTAAATACTCGAAACTGTCGTTTACAATAAAAATTGCTCTACGTAAAGATTTATGGTGCTAATGAAAATTGATTTTAGATCGTTTTTATTGTTTTACTAGTATACTAACTGTACCCGACGGTATCACTCGCGTAGTTTTCAAACAAGTTGAAATAGTAAGTTTTTATTAAAATAGGTCTGGTGGTTCAGGCAAAAATCTGTTAATATAACGCCAAAATTTACGAAATACCAGATGCCTTGGAAGATTTTCCGTTATCTATCGGACCAAATTGTTAATAATATATAATCTACTCTTATATCCATCTAAACACAAAAAGTCATCACAATTGGTCCAGTCAATATACAAAAATACAATAGAATTTATATACAACTTGTACAGCTTTTGCTTTAATTTGAGAGTAATCTAATATTGTTGCATTTTTGTAAATATTAACTGAATAAATTATCTTAAATGTAAATTAATGTTTTAGAAAAATATTGTCTTATTTAGATAAAGTGGCTGTATTAATTTAATTAAATATGAAAACTAGACTAGGTGTATTGGCATTGTCGTAGCCAAAAGTAATAAATAAAGACACAAACTCGTAACGCCTAATTTTCCCGCAAGATGTTGATAAACAACTTTAGTACACGGTATATATTTGCTACTATCTTACTTTATACTTGAGCGAAGCCAAGGGAATAGCCATTATTTATAATATAAATGTAAGCTTCAAAGACCATCGCATAATTACATTAGTTATATGAAATTGGATGTATAACAAAAGAATAAATGAAGAGGAAAAACGTAATAAGACTTTGGCAAGATATCTGGAATGATTGAGTTTATCGCTTCATATAAAAAGGAGGGAGGTTTGTCTTTGTGTTCGTACATCGGTGCGAAATTTATCAGATGCCGCAAAAACTTGCACGTTAACAGCCTTCTCAAAGGCAAAGCTTGAAGGGCTGTCAAAATTCGTCTCATAAGCAAGTAAGACATAAATAAATGAAATATAAATGCCTACTTAAAACTGTATTAACATCAAGTGATACAAGGCAAATGTGTGTTTAAAGTTGTGTAAAAAAGAAAAGTGTATTTCATAAACTAATGAAAACTGGATCTAGATATTTGAATGGGAGCGTCTGAATTTAATAAGAGTAACTTTAAAGTCTTCTCGAAATATTTGTTATAATTACCCTCAAATAGAACAAAGAACTAGCATAATATTCTACAAGTAACTTGTATTACCATATCACAATAATGAAAAAAGCGGCTTTAAACGATGCTGCAGTAAAGTATGAAGGTGACAACTATTTGATGTACTGTAGTTGAATTTACGTATTTAGAACAAAGTATTATTATAGTTAGCAAATACACAGTATACAGTACAGTATACGTAGTCCGCATAAAACGTTATTGGGATTATAAAAAGACTATAACTGAAAATTTTCCATTGGGTATTGAATTTTAACATGATATTAATCTTGTAACTTAAATTTTCGTAATACCTCATAGGTGTTTTCTGAAGTAGCAGAATTTTTTACTTGATATAGGTATATATTTCAATTCGTAATATGATCCAGTAATGCTTTGTTTATCTGCCAACCCTGGTAAGCTTGGTGAGACACTTTTGACGGCTCATAATGATGGACAGTCATTACGATGTCATTGACATCATTTGTTTCGTCCGCCTTCATGTACTTTGCTTTACAAGCTTTAGCCGCGCCTATTGTTGTGGTGGGCTACTGTTTTATTTTAAGATATTGATATTTCTTTGTATAAAAAGAAACACCTTAGTAAACTTATAAAATTTTGATGCGTATTTGGGAGTAAAAGACTAGTTTTCTTTTAGATATTGCGGCTATAGTGGGTAGTTTAAACCGCCTCTAAAAAGATATGTAATTGCTTTTATATTTATTATTTCTTGTAATACGAATTCATATTCAGACGGAAGTGAACAAGACTAGTCAGTTTCTAATATACTAATACTTATGGCATATTTCAATATATAAATTAAAGATACAGCTAACAGATGTAATAATTTTATTCGAATTAATCTAGAGGTATATTGAGTGGCTTAACATAAACGAGTTTATTTAGCCACGTTTAAAAAATGTATGTTAAATGAAACTAAACATAGAAGAGAATACGCTAATAATTTGTGAATCGATATTGAAGACAAACATCAATAACTAATGAAAATACCGAAGAAAAAATAGACAACTACATTTGAGATGAGTGTGTGTAATCGTGTAGATGTTAATAACAGATAGTAATAACTCGGTGAAAACGAATTTTAATAATTGTAAACACAGTGTATAATTATCTTAAGCTAATCTACTGGTGAAGCGTTGTGTTGGTCCAATTTTTGGATCAGTTGGCCGGTTTGCTGCATCATCGGTCATCTAATCATGTATCAGAGCGAGATTAAACCAGCTCGGGCGGACCGCATCAAAGGCGGTATCACACTGTTATTTTGACTGATTGATCTCCTCCAACAAAAAAAGGTTGCATCGCTACCGAGATCGACAGTAGCCGAGAAAAAACAAATTAGTTGGCTAAACCTTTTCATAAAGCATTGTTATTATCACCACCTACCCCGTCTTATGTTCCAAAATGTATTTTGTCGTGTCCAAACGGGACTTTTTTGTACCGACTCTAATATACGCCTCCGAATATAGCTCTCGGTTTTGTATCGAGATAGGGGCACATTGTTGCCTCGTAATCGCTGTCGGAAGGCGAAAATCATGCTACGTTTGTGACCTTCGATACAAAAAACGCGATTTATTTTTTCTTTAGAAGAAATGTTCCTCGGTGTCAGATGTAGCGGCTCGAGCTTTGATTATCGAAATTCTCATATTTAGTTTTAATTGGTGGCTTTATCGAGTTTACATTTTACGGTCGGATTCGATGAGAGGTTAATAAGCGGCTTTTTGAAAGGTATCTGAGTATTTTAGAGGTCCGCGGCATTAGCGAGAATATGGGTAGATTTTTAGAGTTTGATTGTTGTGATCGTTGTATTATTTTAAATATCTATTTCGGGTTTTGTTAATTAAGAGTTATTGCCTTGATCTGATGTTGGAGATTAATCGGATTTAGATTGTTCCAATGACTCAGCCGCGCCTATATTATTTGACATATTATCTTGAGACAATTTGCGTTGAGAGTTATAGCAATTCTTTACGGAACCGCTCATGGAATGTAATTGTAATGCGCTGTGCCCAATTTTTTATTGTTTAGGCAATAGCCGATATTGATTTCGGGTCTTTGATATCGACGTGTTATTGCTTGTTTTATTGGTACCTGGGAACGTTGTAATTAAGTATGTCGGACCTTTTTTCTCATACTCTATTCGTGTTTAAAGACTATAACAATTTGTGACTCACCTTGAAAAGCGTATGCTCCGAAGATTGGTCTCATATTGTTCATGGAAGACGAGGTTCCTGTTGAGTAATCCATTTCGTTATTTAATTGCGACCGATCTTTATTATCTTTCACAACATTATATTATTCACTTATACACGGATTATTATCATGTTCACAAGAACTGAGGCACATATTTCAAACTGTGAATAGGTATTTTTTGTTGTAAACTAGGCAATTTGCACTGGAACTTTTGGGTTTTTTTTACTAAATAATTTAAAAAGTATCACGTTTGTATCACACATAACGCGGTATAGCTATGATATGAGCGAATCAATTACGGAGTCCACCGCCGCATTATTTAGGGACCCTTCTCATAGTCATTACAATAGCATTTCGCTCCACCTCTTTGCTCCCCTACTACTTTTTATTTACTGGTAATAATAGTAAATCACGGGAAAGTCACGTATATGTTAGAAGTGACGCTACATTTAAAATGGTGTAAATTTATTAAAGTATATAACGTTAGTGTATACGGAGTTATAATGGCCCAATGGATGGACACATCAATTGTTTCTAAATTACAGGTTTTGGCTGGGTAGGCAAAACTAAGTTTGTTTTTAACGTATGTGTCTAATTATTAAAATAAAATTAATTTTGAGGTGAGTCTATCCAGAGAGTATTTATGTATAGACTTCCAACCTGCTAAAGAACAGCGTGGTGTGTCTATGCTTCAAAAACCTATGAGTAATGAATATGTGCCCAGCAGTGGGTCGTTAATAGGCTGCTACTTACTAAATATAACTTTAAAGCTTTGATTTTCTTGTACAACAAACAAAATCCATGAGGGTATAAAAGTTTGTATTTGTTTTATTAGACAAGGACCGTATTAACGAAAAGAAATGATATTTATTTGTAGAATGTGTGTTACATAGTTGAACTAAACTTAATTATGTCCTTAGATTCTTCCTTTATACACACAGATATTGTATTACATATATGTAAATCATTAGAAATACGGTTCTGTAAGTTTTTATATTCGATTTATTGTATTATTAAAATAGAATTTGGATACATATAAAATAGAATGCAATCGTAGAGATTCTTTTAAAATGATTTTATAAATCCTTTTTTATTAGTTTATATTCATCCTGTTTATATTTGCTAGCGTTAATATTATTTTATTAACTTTCTTTTATTAACTCAAGTTAAATAAAATGTAAACCTGTATTGAATGGCACTTGACTTTTATTAAGTTATATCAAATGTTGTTTTATTAACTTAACTGATTTTACGAATAATTGTGCAGTGCCTATTGTTAATAATGTAATTCACATAAAAGTTTCAACGGTTTCTTTCTATGGAATTTTATAAGCAGGTTTGTGTTATATAGCGTCGATATTGATTTAGATAAAAATATATTAACTGTTTTTGGGTGATTTTAAAGAACTTTTTTTTATAGATATATGTCGGTCAATATTATAATTAACTCTACTTTTTATGAAAAAAACTTGTGAGCAAACATTGAGCCTTAGCAAAGGGCTACGTTAGTCCAGAAATTTATAAAGTAAATCCATTACAAAGTTTTACTAAACCCAAAACTTGAACAAGTAATTTTCGCTTAGTCTTATCCGATTGTTAAATTATTGTTTTATGTCATGCTCTAATAGAAATCTTTTGAAAGGAGTTAGGTTTAAAAATTGAATAATGTTTCTTAGAATAAGATTTTGTTATATTATAAAAACAATTAGAAGGCTTCAATTTTTTACTGCTTTATAAAAAACTGTTAGTTGTTTTATTTCGAGCTCTTTGTTTTCATATTTTATTTCCGTTACCATAATAGATTTTAATATTAAATATATAGTACGTATATGATATAAAATTAAGTTTCTAATTGTTTGTTGATCAAATATTACAAGAGAAAGAGAAACATCTTAAAGTTGACATCAAATAAATCATTGGTATATCTGTTTATAATTTTAAAATAAGATCTTTTTAGTTGTATATATAAATTACATGGTACTTCCACTGAAAACTGTAGATTATGTGTTTTGTTTGAGTAATCCCTACAATGTGATTGTGATTTTCTTGAGTATTTACCCGATGATTTAAGTATTATTAGATTAGGCAACTTGTATTAAAAAAGAAAGGGATTTTTAACAATCTCTATTATTTTGAAAGGTTAGCGTTTGCCTGTGAACTTACCTGATATTAAGTGTCATTAGTGTTAAGGCTAAAATTATTGTTAAGCTCGATAGAACTGATTAATGTGCAGGTCTTCACTTTTAACCTTAAAAATATATATAAAGCATTGTATAGCTCTTTAAAAATCCATATCAGTCTAGCGGTGAGAGAGTTGTGTTCCTCTTTATAAAAATGAAAATTACGTGTTTGATTGTTCTGTCCTACCCATCATTGTGTGTTTTGCTGTTGGAAACCTTCATATCCGGGAGTAATTCTGGGTTATACTCGTATGTAGCCTGCCAACCCGAAGTGGAGCAGCGTGGTGTTTCTATGCTCTAAAAACTCTTTCTCCTATGAGTGAGGAGGCATGTGGCCACCAGAGGGATGATAAAGGGCTACTTATCTATTTACCTTAACTACTCATTAAATTACTTAATTGGTCACTTTTATATTAGTTTAGTATGATATTTTAATTTTTCATTTATCATAATAATGCTTGCTGTATTGTATTTTCTATTTTTCATGCAGCGATTTTTTTCTTATGATAATAAAGAATGGTCGGTAAGTCTAGGTCAATGCTTAGGCTTATTGAAAAGGAAAAGAGAAAGGTTTGTCCCATTTAATTAAATATGTTTAAATTATTTCATTATTGAAATAAACCAATTTCTAGACTGATATTTTCAGTTCTAATATGCAGCTGCCGGTGAGTCGCCGACAATAGTAGGTATCGATAAAAAGCCGTCATGCAAATTATCAGCTTTTGTATCGATGTATTGTTGATCGGAACGTATGCGAGTGTCCTGCGAACACAGCGATTCGATTCGCGTGGTATTTTTGGTGAATCTTTCTCAATTCGAGTGAACAGCTGGTTTTAAACATTTTCTGGTTACATACCCAAAATCTACGTCGGTATAGGTTTTAACTACCTATACCTACGTAGAGTTTTAGGTTTTTAGTTCATTTCAGCAGACATCCCAATTAATGTCACATAGTTTGATATTACAACAATTTTTTTACACCTATAAAAACTTATAAAGTTTAAAAACCTTTAAAATGACGGGTAAATGTTTTTAAAATATATTGATTATATGAAAGTTTACATATTTTGTCGATATTTCCACTGAATACATGCTTTATTCGTGGCTTGTATCCATAAATATTATTGTTGAGTACGTTGATAAACCAAGTAAGTTTCAGTATAAGATGTGGAAATGTTGCACGTATATACTATTGACGGCCTTGTGGGCGCAGTGATGAGAGTACTCGCTTTACTAGCAGAGGCTCCGAAGATGAATTTAGAAAATTGTATTTCTAATTTGTCTGACTCTAAACTACTGGGAGGATTCGGCCGTGGCTAGTTACCACCCTACCCGCAAAAGCGTATCGCCAAACGAAGAGATTTGTATTCCGATACGATATTGTGTCGAAACCACATCACTTACCATCAAGTGCGATCACAGTCAAGCTCTAAACTGTCAACAATCAAAAAAAATTAAAACATGAGAAAAATCGTAGTTATTTTAATGATATAAATCGTGTTTTTTTTATTCTTCAACATTATGAGAAAATAGCATTTTGTATAAATGTAATCAATTTATATAAAAATCGCAAAAAAAATTTTGAGTAGTCTTTGATAAACTGTAGCTAGAGGTATAATATTATATTTTTTTGATTATAGGCTTTGATAATAGAAACTTAATAACGTTCCTACTTATAAGTACAAATTAATTATGATCGAATTTCTAACACCATGACCACTAGTTAATAATAAATAAGTATACTTAGCTGGTTTTGAACACGCTCTTATTCGCTTTATCTTTGCGTTTGTATATATGAATGTAACAGAATCTTTAAATTAGATTTTTGAGCAAGTCGGAATAATTAGAAATTTTGAGTTTTCCCATTGCCTTTACCAGGACCTCCAGGAATTTCCTCCCCGAGTAATTTAAGGGTTGTGTAAGAAAGGCTTTTTAAATGCGATTACCATTTTTAAAACAAATAAAATGGGCCATAGGAATCATTAAAAATTAAGAATTACGTTGAAACAGTCAATCGAACTAAAAATCAATAATAGTTTAGCAGGCAACTGTGTTATATTAGCACAGTATAACAAAGTTGCCTGCCTACCCACAGTGGAAAAAAAATGTTCAGATTGTGGCGTCGTTATATATATTTGTTTTAGCATTGTTTTTAAAAAATAATGAAAAACAAGGCTTAGGAAAGAACTCTGTAAAAACAGATTCCGATTCCCCAATCATAAAAGTTCAATTTTTAATTAATAATATAATATAATTAAATTGTAGTAATTTAATTTAAAAAACATTCACAAACTTAAATAAGTAGAATATGAGGACTATATAACATGTATACCACCAAACATGTACCATTTTCAGCGAATAAATGTTTAGATTTTGAGTTTGGAGTAGCGTAGTGAGTCTATCCTCTAAGACCCCTTTTCCTATGAGTGAGGAGGTCTGTGCCCAGCAGTGGGTCGTTAATGGGCTACTACTTACTTTACCTTACCAGTAAACGCTTTAGCACTACTGTTTATAAATATGTGAAGAGTGGAATTTCAGTGAAAATATAAAATTATTTTAGACAACATTGCACTTAAACTTAACATGAGTACGTTACTTATAAAACCGTAAAGGTGAAATCAAAAAATGGCAAGTCACGTTTCATTATGAATTTTTCATTCAGGATATTAATAAAAAAAATATGAATGACACTTGAGCTTTCCGTCAAAGAATCTGTTAGATCTTTCTTCCAGTGGCAAAAGCGGGTAAAGGGAATGACAAGACGGCGTATGTCAAAACAAAATCGAGTGGCGTCTTGGGATTATTCGTTATCTAGAAATCAACAGGCGTTCTTATCACTTCAAATGTGTTCGAGGTATTGTAATAACGTTTGCATCTGATACCTTAATGATTGATGTTTAAACCTTTGACAAATAAGGTAGTGAACAGAACATGTTTGTTATAATGGAAATATTTATGAATTAATGTTTTTGTAATTGCTGACAGGTTAGTGCTTCACTATAATCTCACTTGATGATGTGTGATAATTTAGCCAAAGATGGAATTGTGCTTTTCTGGTAAGAGGTCATTTGGTTTCTATGGTTTTTACACAGCATCGTACCGGGATGTCATTTTTAAATGGCGTCGTTACGTACGTCTTTGCTGGTAGGGTAGTTAGTTACCACTAGCTACTGCCTAATTTGCCTCATTGGTCTAGTGGTTAGCATGTTTGGCCATTTAATGACAATTAAATTCCTAACATATCTTCCTTTTCCCTCCCACTAAGTCTCAGAAAGTCCACTAAGTCGGACTATTGATTTATTTTTGTTAACATAAAAGTTTTGTTTCACTTAGTTTTTAATGAAATCCTTTCAGCTTATTAGATACACACTTAGTTCACAATCTAATCAATATACAGATCTTACTTTTACAGCGAATACATATTAAACTAATACATTTTTACTGCCTCATTAAACTGCCTCATTGGTCTTGTGGTTAGCATGATCAACTACAGACATGAGGTCCATGGGTTCAAGTCCAAGAGACAATTCAAAAAATGGATATTGAGTTTTCTATTAAGATTTTCTCAAGATTTGCCCGAAGTTGAGAAGTTAGCGGTGTGATCTACCCCTGTGCTTCGGAGAGCACGTTAAGCCGTCGGTCCTGCGCTTGATCTCTCTCAGGGTGTGTCGGATTCCCGGAACCCACAGTGGAGTAGCGTGGTGGGTCTATGCTCTAATAATACTATCCCGTATGAGTGAGGAGGCCTTTGTCCAGCAGTGGGTTAATGGGCTCTTACTTTTACTTACTTACTGCCGAATCCTCCCATTTATTCAGATCCAAACAAATTATTCTGTTATAATTTCACAAATATAATCGAAACTTTTATCACGATACCATCTATTTGATGCTTTTGTAACTTATTCGAAAGCAGAAATTATGCTTGACTATTCCTCTGTGTAAAAAAAATTGCACGAAAACTTTTTAGACCATATTCTAACATTAAACCTTTTCTATGTACTAAATCGGAATAAATCCAGCAATATGAAAAAAGTAATCAAAATTGGTGTAATAGATTCGTTCGCAGTTCGTGGCGATAAAACAGATGTGACGGTGATTTTTTATATACAATACATACTCATTGAGCCACGCAATATCGTGGGAGTATATTAAAATATAAAAAGTTTTTCAATTAAAATAGACCATTTTTTTATTTTTTCGCCGGAAAATACCTTTACGCACCCCGGAGGAAGGCTTAATCTTTCAAATCGGGAGTGTGAGACTTGCTGAAGTACTAGAATACATGCTCATCGCATCGATAACTGTGAGAAATTATTATGACAATTGATAATAGTCATCAAGAAGGTATATCAACAGGTTAATTTCCTACTGCATATTAAATGAGTAGCAAGTAGTATAACCACTTACAGCTGAAATGAACCCCTACCATGGGCATTCAGATACCTTCTATGTATTCGAGCACATCATAAAGTTACACAAAACTCTATTTTAAAACAATATTGGTACAAAAATAGAAGAGAAAAACCGTACGTCATCCTGTCTATTTTCCCGCGTAATCCCATGGCCATTTTTAATTTTATCTTTTTCATAAGAACAAGGTTTTTGTAGGTTGCCAGTATCATCTATATATATAAAGATGTATATAAATAATTATTTTTATATATACATATATGTATGTCTGTATATAAATTCTATACATTTTTATGTAAGGACGTGTCCGTCACACATACTATGAGAACCTATGCCGTAAGTCGAAACAAATACAGCAAAATTATAAATAAAATAATCTGTTGAGTAGTTTCGGTGTCCGTTAGCGCCAAATATCAAGACACGACAATTTTATTTATATACGTAGAAATTTATACGTACTCTATCTACGCAATGATTTTAGTGATTGTTTTGTACGTGACGCTTTGATATCAAAGCAATAAGTGAACGGTTAGTGAATTTGTGCGACTTCTCGAAAGCTGTAAATAGATTTCCGCGAAACAAGTATTGAAACGTTCGCAAAGAAATGCTCCATAAAAAGCGTTAACCTTGACAGTTCGTGCAGTTGCACTTGGATAATAATAGCCCAAATAATTTAACGATTTTGTGTCATGTTTCGTAATCATTTTGCGAATAACTTCTGGCTATAACTAAAAAAAAATATGACGGTCGCCGTTAGCACGGTCTTCTATGGAAGAGTAACGTAACGCGACCTCTGTTAGCAAAAATTGCATTTCGTCTAGGCATGGTTTCATAAAAGGGTTCGGATCTAACAATAATTATGGCTGAAGCTAAGATCCGTCGCAAAAGCATAATGGTAATATAAATACTAAATAATATCTGTGTTCAAGTTATAAGTGCGCGGTTCTATGCAAGAATTGATCCGTTTATTGGGTCATCGCTGTTTAAGCTAACAATGTAGGAAACTTTATTTATTTTTTGAACTTTTTCGAACTCTGGGAAATCCTCTTGGATACCGACAACGCAACGGTGTGTTGGGGGTTATACCGGACTCCTACCGGCTAAAACACAGCGATGTTCCGCGCATCGCTTGGCGAGGTCATGGGAACACTGTCTCAGAAGACTCATCCGCGATCCTAGCTGACAAAAGCCTATGGGTACTATGACCCTTCTCCTCTCCGAAGACGACATGTACGGATAATCAGGTATGTCACCTATCACCTCACGGGAGCTCTCTCTCTACGGGACAGCAGACCCCGTGTCTACTGCCCTAGAGGTCATCTTTTAGAGGACATCAGCTCTCGTCACAGTGGGCAGGGAGAGATCACCAGCAACTACCCTCGTAAGTGCGTTACGATGCTCCGCTCAATGTGGACAGCTTGATCAAAGTTCCCTAACTCATCCCAAAATATTTGCTACTCTCAGTTTGTTTTAATACTTGAATAGTAGGTGTTTTTTAATTACATTATATAAGGTGGAATAAGTATAAGTCTTTTGACGTCCCATTGTTGGGCACAACTTGCTACACTCTTAAGAGAGACTGACCGAAGTTTAGACCCATTATATCGCTCCAATTGGCAAGCTGCACATATCCCAGAATTTTGTCCAAGAAATATACGTATCTTGACTATATTATCTTTCATCGGCAGTAGTTTCCGACGCAGTGAAAATATAGGGAAATCCGCTATATTTAGATCAAAATGTTAATTCAAACTATTCTCAAAGTTACTACAAAACACAAAATATTTAAAGAACGTGATAAGACACATGATTTTAACATTGAATGTCATTTTCATTCACTATTTTGAAAGAGTCTTAACTTATGTAGGTAAATGTAATAACAGTTTTAATGTTGAAAATAAGTACAAAATTAACTTGTAGATCCTGTATGCAAAGGTTTTGTTTACGATGTTACGATATTTCATGCTTGAGGTCAATCTTATTTGAAATCTGTTAAAACTGTTATAAAGCCATTTGGTGTCATGTATACTGTTCCAATGGGGCTTGACGATGCGTGAACATATTTATCAAACTGAGCGTAAATGTGGGAAAGATATGGATTTGAGTCAACAATTTTGCTTAATGGCTTGTACACAGAGTCGTATGCAAAATTTTATGATTCCATATATTTGGAAACACGATTTGACGGCCTATCGGGCGCAAGGGTACGAGTACTTGTATCACAGAAGTCTTATGTTAAAGTCTCTGACACAGAAAATTGTTGCATTTCATATTTGTCCGAGTCGGGACTGGTGTCAGTAGTGGTTACTTACAAACCAGCAAAAACCTGCCGCCAACTAAAAAAATTGCGTGCTACGATGTGGTGTAGAAACCATAAGATATAAATTTCCTTTGACAAGTTATCGTGCTTCATTTATAAAGCTGGGAAATGCATTTATGCCTCCCGACTCTCGTCGGGAGTGGGTTTCGGCGAGAGAGAGAGCTCGCAAAACTTACTAAAACCCACATTCTTACTCGCACATTCGTCACTGAAGTCCCAGATGAGTTTGGCCGAGTGTTCAGCAAAGCGGCATGGCGGGTGCAAATATACGCTGCCTGGAACTGCGACTGCGTCGGCGGTGAGAGGGAGCATTGACTACGTTTTCCCTCTCTTGCTTGTGGGCCTCTTTCAGCGAGATGAACGTCTCACAGAATACGGCCACTGCCACCCAGAATCTCTCACTGGACAGGATCACGCCAACAACGCTCTCCAGTGAAAGATCCGCGCCAATCAGCGCCACCAGAAGGTGATGCTGAGGTGCCCAGGCTGCACATTTTGCTAAAGTGTGGTGCGCTTAGTCAACAACTAACGTCAAGATATATATATTTTTTGATGTAAGATAAAGAGTAATCTATCTATATAACGACACCACACTCATGGCAAGCGGGTAACTCTTCACGGCCAATTCGGTGCAGGAACTTTCCGAAACATACGTGTTGCGCTACCGTTTGAGATTATCACGGGTCATAATCAGGTAATTCCCAACTTTAGGTAAATACTGAGAAATCCTTAAGAGAAAACTCGATATCGATTAATGAATTCCCTCGGGATTCGAACCTAGGAGCTCATTTCTGTAGCCGAACAAGCTGACCACTAGATCAACGAGAAAAGTTTCTGGAAGTGTTATGTAATAATGTTAAAATATATACAAAATAACAATGTTGAAACGTCATTTTATAAAACAGCGAGCAAGTAAGCGGTATATTTCTGGATATTACACTAATAGTTCTTAGTGTTATGTGGATATATGTGGTTCTATTGTTCCACACGTGCGATGGTGGTTAAGGCTTGAAAGCCACTTTCACCGGCCAGCGATTATCGGATAGGGTCCGTTACCGACACACCGACCGATTGCACTCGCTTTTGTAAAGAACATTTGTACTAGTTTGAACTACGCACTGGACAAGGAAATGATGGTCTGAGCTTTGTTAAACTTCAAATAATGAAAACTGTTAAATTACTACAAAGAAACGATTGCATGAGTAAAACTTATGGCCAGTACACGTATTTTGCCTTTTTTCAAGACGTGCAATCTGTAAGTGGAATATGTCACCTTTTTATATAATTATTATGTTCAAAATATATGTTTTAGTAACTTTAAAAAAATCATATCGATTCTAACCACTGAATTTTTTTTAATTGCAAATAAATAAAATCGCACACGGCTCTTCCAGTTGTATTATAAAAAATATGATTTTTCGGTCTTATCGCGTTAGTGAAGTAGTATTAGTGTAATATAAAACTTTTTTTATTAAATATTATCACTTTTTAATACTCTTGTTAACGGCTTCGGTGACGTAACGGAGCGCTTTGTTACGCTTTTAAAACATACAAGACAAATTTAAGAAATTATATGGTCTAATTTGTCAATTGGACTGGTGAGACTTCGGCCGTGGCTAGTTACCACTAATTCTGTTCCGGTACCACTAATGCTGTGTTAACCATTAAGAAGTTAATTACCTCTTACAGGTTTAGTAGGCCTCCATCTTAGACTATAACATCATTTATCACCACGTGAGAGCACAGTAAACACCAGTAAGTAAACACTAACCTCTCAGAAATGAAAAAAAACTTGTACGTCTCCAAATACATACCTGGACTAACGGTTTTTAACATATTATGAACATTTCGCATATTTTCGATTTACAGAAGAATACGTGTTCAATTTAAACATTAATTAATTCTTTTCGGTTGACAAAATAACTTTTTTGCTACCAATTTAGTAACGAGTTAAGTACTATTGTTACAGAAAAAACAATTTTTTCGCAATTCATCATAAACAGGTAACAATTCTTATTTTTTGAAACGAAATTAAAATCCCACAATTGCAACAAATTAGTTTAAAAAAAGTCGTTCAAAGGTTTGCCAAGTCTTTCCACATCTAAAAATAACTGCACACAATTTAAATGTTACGAAACATGTGCCTGTATTAAACGGGACGCTCCTTTTGTAAACATCAGAACCAATTACTTAAAAATTTACAAAGCGACTTCACAATTTGTCGGTGTCAAAACATCTAACTGTACGACCTTCCTCAATATAAGTTATGTGGTAAATTGATAAAAATTATGTGAATGTTAAGTCATTAGATAGAAGACAAGAAGAGGTGCGGAAGAAAAAATAGTCGAAAAAAATGTGTGTGATCATACCGCCACACGCGGGCTCAGACCGCGGGCGATGTTTGTGGTAACAAGTTAAATGTGTTAAATGTAGACCGGCAGGGACATAGATGCGCTATACTGGAAGAGGCATCTCATTAATTAAATTAAAAAGGTTTACTCAAGGTCCCTTATCATTTCAAATAATCTCCCTAAACCTAAGGTTGCCTGGTAGAAATTGCTAATAAGTGCTTAATTGTTCTGTTAGCTTAATTGTTTATGTATTATTTGTTTCATGTTTGTGCAATAAAGAATATTCTATCCCAGGTTTCTTCTTTTTAGTGAAACTCTATATGAGTAATATAAGTGTCTGTTGATTGTTGGCCTTCGGCTTTTGGCAAAATTTTAGGCTTGTATATTGACCAACATATCACCGGGAAATCTCATGCTGACTATGTCTCATCAAAATTAAATCAGTTATCTTTAGCTTTATGCATGTTATCAAAAAAGGTCGAAACGACAACATTATTAGCAGCGCAAGTATTTTTCATTCTACGCTATGGTATTATTTTCTGGGGAAATGCCAGTATGATTAATCAAATATTTGTTGCTCAAAAAAGATGCGTAAGAGCACTGTTCCAAATACAACGAAAATATAGTTGCAGGCCATACTTTAAAAATCTAAATCATCTTACGGTATAAAAGTAAAAATATATTACGGTATAATCTTTATATATTTTAGAATTATGACTATTTTTAAGAAATAATGATAACCTCTTTGTTTGGACAAACCCAGATCGTTTTAGGGATAAATTTCAGATCCCAATACATAAAATCACATTTTTTAATAAAAGCGTTTGCGTTATGGCTATCAATTCACGAATTCAAGAATTCACGAAAATGCAATAACATCAATATTTAAAAAAAATATTAAAGAATTTTTTCCAATTAACTTTTATATACAAATACAATATATTTTCGACATTATTTTAATTTTAACTTGTATACACTTAAATTGTAAATTTATTTTAAAGTGTATAGATTTTAATTTTGGTCTTATTACAGTGTATTGAGTTGCACGCCACACTAGGTATTTAATTGCACTAAAGAATTTTGAATTTGAATTTGAGTCATTATTTTACTCAGTCACATTTTACTCGCAAAAAAGCTGTCGTTCACGAGATTCCTGGCAGATATAAAACAAATACTCGTATTTTTTTTTAAGTAAGATACAGGTTAAGTGTATCGTAGTAATCAAATCACTGTATACACTTTAGGTATTCGTACATGGCGAACTGCTGAAACGAGTGAATCGAGAGGGGACTTGGCGATGCTTCGTCACAGCATATATTGGTCTCACGGTCGGCTAGATGTTTCACATAAAAAGTTGCGACTAAATACGCATACATGTGAAGAATTTAAAATTAAATTATACTATAGCATTTAATATAAGCCAAATAAGTTTCACTTCACCCACTTGATACTGGTGCAAGGACACTATTTTTTATTCATGAACTCAGGTTCAAATACATTTTTAAAATTTTGTAGTGATGTTAATACAGTTTCTTCGAATATTTATTTATTCAATTAATATAATTACTAAATCATAACGATTGCGAAAAATTGTACAGCGTTATCTATCTAATGACTGAGTAACAATTACGACTTTGTAAGTTAATGATTTAATCAGTCCCTTCTATTTTTAAAGGAATCTATGTATCTCCCATTAAGTTATTCAATTCACGCTGAGTGAATAGGATTTTCTTCACCATAATGGACTCTAATCCATCGTCACACATGTCTCAAACCTCAGGGCAGTAATATATAGGCCCACCATATTTTCCGATTTGAATGGAATTATCCCAATTTCATCCCATGTAATACAGGAAGGCTAAATTTATATAAAAACTTCAATATACAGTTTTACATGTTTCTTATATACTACCTTATATATACACAACCCTGGTGGCTCAATGGATACCGTTGCGCAATGGTGCTAGGCTAGCAAAGATCCTAGATTCGACGAATAGCATAGCAAATTTAGGAATTTTCTTCTTTGTCTAAGTCTGGACGAGATGAAAACACTGCCGAGTTTTCGAAAACTATTCGCCTGATTCAGTTAAAATATTTCTTTTGCAACGTAGATGCTTCATAAGAACGGATTTCTTTTAAATCTTATATTTGTGATTCCACGTTCAAGCGATAAAACGATCACAATGAGATCTTTGAAACTTTTTGCCCAGCTGACTTAAAATTGGCCAAACATCTTTCGGTTCTAACGTGAACTCTCACTAAGAATTGATTTCCTCGTAATAGCATTGAGATAGAGAACTACGCGGTTAACAGCTAGTCTTAAAATAAATGGTCGACGTCATCGCTTCAACGGGACGTCCACTGTTGGACGTAGGACGTGTGTCTTGGATCCAGCAATTGCTAGCTAAAGTAAATAGATTTCGATTTTTATCCCACTTTGTCATTCTTAAATAATGTCCATTCTACTAATATATGAAACACATTATAATTTTTCGTAACGGGTCATTACAATATGTTATCGTGACACAGAAAAATTTTACATGTCATTTGGACGAATTTTTACGAGTATTTGTTTTTCCGTACTGGGCGGGCCCCTTGACTAACCGTTAAATTGCTTGAAGAGTTTCAGGGCGGTGTCTTTTTGTCACATTTTTTTGGCACTCTTTCTTGCTTTGGTATCTTAAGTGAGAACGATATTACTTGATCATCACGTATATTGATGTATTACGAGACCCAGTAATTTATTTTTCAGTACTGAATGAAATTGAACACATAATATTGTATTAAAGAATGTTTAGTAAAAAAAATTTGCTTTTACTTGTTTTGCCTTATTAATCAATTTACATAGATTCTACTTATACAAAGGTTATTTGGAAGATATTGTTACTAGCAATTAGACCGCTTTTGCAAGCTTAAATAATTTATCTAAATTAATACACTAAAGAAGAAACATTTATGTTTTTGTATGTGTGTTTGTAACTTTCACACAAAATTTAGTGGAACGATTTCAAAAATGTTTTTACCATTAGAAAACTGCATCTATACAGAGCAACATAGGCTATATTACTTTTTCAAAAAAATAGTGATCCTTAATCAAAATGCGTTAATGTAACCCAAGGTGTGAAAAAATGATCAAAAAAAATCTGTTATTGCGTGCGGAAGCTATTGATGATAGAACAAAAAAATGTTCTACAATATTATAGAAGGTTTTAATATCTACAAAAAAGTCTGCGAAACCTTAAGTCCAACTACGGTACTTATGCCACTATAACTTCTTTTTTAAATTTTAAAAGCTAATAAAAGTGGCGACAATAATCAAACACTGTTATCCATACCTCTGTAATCCTATTAAACAATATTTTATACATATAATACCTTTTTAATTATCAAAATCAGATATACCATTCAAAAGACATAACGAATTTAAAAATGTCAAGTGTTTGCTCATATTCCAAGGATACAAATCTTACCCACCGATATACTTATAATGTCCGGCATTTTACGTAAATGATGTTGTGAATTAAAAAATGTATTAGTAAGTAAGTAGCAGCCTATTAACGTCTCACTGCTGGGCACAGGCCTCCTCACTCCTAGAAGAGAGGGTTTTTAGAGCATCGACCCACCACGCTGCTCCATTGTGGATTGGCAGGCATAGTAGACAAGTGCATTCTCTATTCCTTCACTCTCATAGTCCGATGTGACGGCAATCCGACACGACCGGAGAGAGATCAGGCGCAGGACCGACGGCTTAACGTCCTCAGAGGCACGGGGGTGGATTACTCCGCCAACTTCCCAACTTTGCCTCACTCACGTGCCTAAAGAAGTTTCACTTCAAGAATATTGTTTATAAGAGGTAGAATAAAGACTAATTTGTTGATGACGCATTCTTAGATCTGTTACAGTTTGACTGAACATGACTTTAATGTTAAAATTAACTTCATTAACAGTCCCTACATGAGTGATATCCCCGGAACACAAAGCATGTCGAATGAGACTAATTACATACCCCGGACCTGCTGTGACATGTGGTTGCGACGTGCACCTTAATGACTGAAATATAACATTATACAAATTTGACTATTTGTCTTACTTTTTGTTTAGGTTATGTGTGACTTGATGTATATTTATATATATCTTATACAGATATAAATATAATTTATTCAGCAATATAGTCCTTTCTTAATCATTCACTGAAATTGAAAAACATATTTTTAATCACTTGATATAATTGCAATTTATTTAGATAAAAGGGTTAAAAGTTTTATTCTATGTAATCAGTTTAACTTTAATTTCTTATATACCTTTTGTTATGTTAATTTGTTACTTCAAATATCGTGCGTACATTTAGCAGTATATAAAGTAATGGCAAAACTGCCTCATTGGTCTAGTGGTTAGCATGTTCGACTACAGACATGAGGTCCTGGGTTCGAGTCCCGGGTCGGGCCAATTCAAAAATCAATTTTGAGTTTTCTATTATTTAGTTTTAAGATTTTCTCAATATTTTCCCGAAATTGGGAAGTTGACGGTGTCATCCACCCCCGTGCCTCGGAGAGGACGTTAAGCCGTCGGTCCTACGCCTGATCTCTCTCCGGTCGTGTCGGATTCCCGTCACATCGGACTATGAGAGTAAAGGAATAGAGAGTGCACTTGTGTACTATGCCTGCCAATCCGCAGTGGAGCAGCGTGGTGGGTCTATGCTCTAAAAACCCTCGCTCCTCGGAGTGAGGAGGCCTGTACCCAGCAGTGGGACGTTAAAGGGCTGTTACTTACTTTTTTTTATAGTAATTTTTATAGTATTTCCCGTTTTAGTCTTGTCAAAATTGCTTAGTTGTTTATGAGGTTTCAGTTGTTTTAAACATTGAATGAAACGTATTATTGATACCTGGTAGGAACCGGAATGCCCAATCTGTAAGGATGGGAAACAGCGTTTAAATTAGTTACACTGATTTTGCAACATATTTTATTATTAACATGCAAATAATTCTTTAAACGAACGAATGAATGAACCATCTTTTCAAAATAAAAGAGCGACAGTTCAATTTTATTTATTACTTTCCAAAAAATGTCTCATAGGATAGACCTATTATTAGATCTGTGAGAGATCTTAATTTGTTATTCTTTTCGAAACCGGTGCGGCTTTTTTAATTTTGAAAGTTGACTTGATCAGGTGAATAAAGAGAAACAGAAGAAAATCATAGTATTGTATATATTGTTTTAGTTATAAATAGTCGTACAGAGTACTTAAACAAATAAATACCTACATGGAGTTCAATTTTTATAATTTAAATACATAAATAATTGTTTCAATTAGTGATCAATGTTCGTAAAAAAAAGGCAATTGTCAATTGAAAAATATTTAAGTGGGAGTCTATTAACACTAACAGAAACATTTTGCGGCCGAAGTCTATTTTTATTGCAGCAAAAACGTCTAAAGTAGATTAAATTAAATTGAATCTATTAGTTTATTGTTATCAAACGATTTGTATAATAACAAAGTAATGTTATATTAGTTGTTTTGTCGTCGTGTGCGGCCCATCAGCGCATACTTTCAGCGGCGTCTTTCCTTTTCAATGGGGCCTGAAGCGTGTACAACGATTTCAGCGCGAGTTTCACGCCTTTTTTTATGTCTACCCGCAGTGTTGTATGAAAATACTTAAAGACCGTAAAATGTCAGCTGCCGTGATAATTAGTTGCCAATGTTTTTATTTGTATTATTATTTTACAAGATTAATTTCAATAGCGTCTTCATTCGAATGTTTTTATTGCTTTATACATGCACAAAATAATGATCAAATTAAGTATGTTTCAAATTTTATGTTTACTTTTAATTTTACCTTTAAAGATTTTACGTGAGCGCTCAATAAATGGGCACTGTTATACTTTTTCAAATACATGACAATATTAAGGGTCACTATTAGTTTTAAAAAATGTTTATAGGTATAGGCATTGTCTTTAAAAATCAATTCATTATATAAATTGTACATTTCAATCCATTGACAGCTCGCGTAAAAGCTTTATACTTAATGGATTTAATAAGTTTGTGCTAAATGGTGTAGGAAATGAGTTTATGGAGATGACCGAGAGGGAGACTGATGGTCCACGATCGCTGTCTCCTTCCTTTGGACAACAGAAGCGTGGTCCCGTTAGGTGGCTGGTGGTTTGTTGTCTGCTCCAGGCATGCCACCCTCGACGAAGATATAGCTTCATTTTAATGCCGCGTTGGGACTTTATCAAGCATCTCTTTAGTCGGTTAGAAACTGGCTAAAGGGGTGTCTTAAATAAACAGGGTAACCTTGAATGCATTCCCGCGGTGACACGAGAATCCATAAGGATTACCCAGTGATACCAAAAGGAATTGTCATAATTTTCAAGTCAAACTTTTGTAGACCCATGAAGGTAAAATGTTTACGGATGAAATACGTGATTAGCGTCACGACGACGTGCATCGTTTTTTACGCTAATTCGTTTGAAGATTAGGTACTTTTAATATTTACTAATAACAAGTGGCATTTAAATTTGCCACTCGTCATTTAATAATTTAGTATACTATTTTTCAAAAAATATTTGATAAATTCTCTTTTCAGAATTTTAAATTCAAAAACAAAATTTAACTAATAATTTGTAATATTGACAACTAACACGTGGAATTTTGATTTACAATTCGTCATTTGAAATTTCAATAAATGTTTTATATTAGTTTTAGAAGCCTTATATTTTAATGACAATTAAATTCATTGAATTCGTAACATATCTATCTTTTTCCCTACCGCTGAGTATCGAAAATAAAGTTTTATTTTTGTATAAATGTAAAGTAGACTTAAAAATTGGTTTACTTCTGACCTGTGTACTTTGTACGCACGCACCTTTAATATTGTGCCTTATATATAATATATTGAGTTCGGTCTGTAAATGGCTAAAATAAATGTTGTTAAAAATACTATTTAGTATAGAACACTTCAGCTAGGAGGAGCAGCAATAAGTAGTAATGTGTTTTATTTTGTGATTGAAGGAAAGAAGCCCAAGAGATTGCCACTTAAGATTCGCGTTAACCTGGTAAGAGGTAATGAACTTAAGTTCAAGCAAACAAATTAAGTATGCATTAACAATGAGGAAGATTTAAAAACATTTCTTCGTAACAAAACGAACCTGTATTTTGAAAGAAAGTATTTGTCATTAAGACAAAACCTGTAATTGTTTTGGGACAACGGGATTCATTTAAGAACGAGTTACTCGTATGTATATTTGCGGGTTTTAAAAAGAAAACAAACTTGATTATGTTGAAACATCAGAGAACAGGAATTAACGAGTACGTTTTAAAACGTTTTTGTAGCAAAGTCAAAATACTTTTAGATATACTTAAAGTTGCTGTGGAAATGGTGATGATATTTAATACTCGCAATAAACATTAAGAGAGGGGCAAGGAAACTTTGCGAAGGTCACAAAATTCGCTTTCAAAGTTTTAGCCTGAACAATTTTCACGAGAAATTTGGCACAAGGCTCGGAGTAAGTCGATTTATTTCAATTGAGATTAGTTTATGAAGAGATAATAAATTAGGGGTTTTGTAAGCGACGGGCTCGCTGGAGCGTTCGTCGGTTTTTAATTAAAACGCTACATTTCAAGGTCAACTCTTAATGAGTTGCCGATTTCTATTTTAATTGTTTTTTTCTAACTAACTGTACGTTAGAACATCCGTTATGTCACTAAGTTATTGCAAAATGCAACTATAACGTGTTGGTAATTCGTATTAATCCTTACTACCTTGTATAATAAATATAAATAAAATAAAAAAAATAACTGCTTCATTGGTCTAGTGGTTAGCAGGTTCGACTGCAGACATGAAGTCCTGGGTTCGAGTTCCGGGTCGGGCCAATTAAAAAACAATATTGAGTTTTCTATTAAGATCTTCTCAATATTTGTCCGAAGTTGGGAATTTGGAGGTGTGATCCACCCCCGTGCCTCGGTGAGCACGTTAAGCCGTCGATCCTGCGCCTGATCTCTCTTCGGTCGTGTCAGATTCCCGTCACATCGGACTATGAGAGTGAAGGAATAGAGAGTGCATCGTGGTGGGATTATGCTCTAAAAACCCTCGCTCCTCGGAGTGAAGAGGCCTGTGTCCAGCAGTGGGAAGTTAAATGGCTGCTACTTACTTACTTTACCTTGAAAATGCGAAATTCACTCTGTCTGTTGCGCTTTCACGCCAAAACCACTGAACAGATTTAAATAAAATTTGGTACACCGATAGTCTACAGCCTAAGAAAGGTTGCTTTTTATTGCGAAAAAAGGGCAATTGTTAGAGTAAGAAACTTGAAAGTAATTTTTTAGACTTCTAATTCTATATAAGAAAATATGACATTCAAAGTTTTCAAAGATTTACCCTTAAGGCCGTAAAATTACAGTTCTTACTTATGTTATAAATGCGAAAGTAACTTTGTCTATTTGTGCAGTGAAATACTCTAAATAACTCAATAAAGTAATAATACGTATGTGTCTTCTTCGTAAAACAATAAGCCTTAATTATTAAAAAATATATATTCCATGAGGACGAAGTCGCAACCACAGCTAGTAACTAATAAATTAAAAGCAATTAATAATACTAAAACAAGAAATAATAATAAAATTGTTGAAAATTCTAGTAGGCTACATTTAACTATTCATTATTAAGTTAACTACATATGTTTCTATACCACACTCTAGAAAACTGTTCTAGAGACGTCAATTAATAAATTTAAAATCTTCATTGAAAAGAATGAATTAAAATCGTACTATAATTTGAAGGATTACTCTTATCTTAATAGAATTAATTACACAATAGCGATGATAAAATTACACTAAGTTTGTTTTGGGTTTTTCTCATAAGAAAGTGCTATGGAACCCTCGTAACATATACTGATGGACTACATGGAAGATAAAAAAGCGTGGGAAAGAATTGCTCCTATCGATATAAAATAAATGAAATATACGTATACTTTGTAATGATGATGAGTAAAAAAGTACACCTGACTGAGTTTGTTGTGGCTCTTCTCAGAACAGGGCCTGAAAGAACCCTCGTAACTTTAGATTGTAAGTCGTTCTTTAATACATCATCTGGCGTACATTGAAATAATATATTAAATCACGAAATTTGACTCAAACTCAATATATCTTTATTCGATTAAGTCTATGACAGCCTTTTAAATCGTCAAATATATTTTTTTTCCACACACTCATTCTAATGTACGTCTGATGATGGTAATAAAGGACGACTTAAAGTCTAAAGTTACAAGGGTTCCTTTGCACCCTGTCTTGAAAATAGCCCACAACAAACTCAGTCAGTGACGATCTAAAAGTGATATGTAGACCTACTTGATAAAGATATCTTGAATTTAATGGCGCGTTTTAATAACTTTTATTTTTCTTCTTATTTATGTTAATGGTAAGTTTATATATAGTTAAAAAAAAAGAAAAATAAATAATTTGTTATTATAACTAACTACTATATTATTTTCAGTTTTTTTTAACCCAAGGTTGTCTGGAAGAGATCCCTATTTAGATAAGACCGCCGATAATGTACTTTCATTTCTCTTATATTTAAGTTTATTTCAATGTAAATTATTAATGTAGACGTGCAATAAAGTGTATAGATAAATAAGTTGTACACTAGAAATAATATGAGAATGATATGTAATTACAATTTAAAACATAAAGGCATACTTGAGTAAATAATTGGAAATTTGCAAAAAAAACTGATTTAATTTATGTTTTCTATCAAACCGGTCTAGCGATCAAACCTATTGGATAAGTAGTAAGTGTAATTGTTGTAAGTGATGATACAGTCTAAGATGAAGGTGCGTTAATTTGGTAATTTTTTTTTTTTGTGTCACTACATTGATCTTCGACATGGTCAGAGCTTGTTCTTAGGCATTTTAGTAGTTATTTACTAATTTAACTATTATTTAATTTAATTATTATGTTTTATATTCTTTTATCATTATCTTTGCTACCTTTTGGCAATATTGGAAGAGTTTTTGTCTAATATCTCAGCAAATCTCGGGCATTCTCTTATTAAGTGTAATATGTCGCGCCTTTAGTATAACGAGATTGTCAGATTTCCAGAGTATCCATCCTAGTCATTATTTTAATGTATAAGAGTGGACATGCTTCGCAATCCTTAGCTTCTTATTGTTTCCGCAGAGCACCTTACCAGAAGATAAAGTGTTTGCTTTGCATCATGTCTTTGCTGTTAGGGTGGTAATTGGCCACGGCCGAATTCTCCTTCAAATTAGAAAATTCCCAGATTGATATGGATTCTTCTTAGAAAGAAATTCTGATTATTTAAATTTTCTAATCACTTGTCAGTGTCATAATCATTTGTTTATCAAGTGGAAATAATAATATGTAATGATCCGGCTTCTACGTCACACAGCGTGCGATGCAGAGGGCTATGGAGTTTCTCTACGCGATCAAATCAGAAATTCTGAGATCCGTAGAAGAATCAAAGTCATCGACATGGCCCTAAGAATCACGAAGCTGAAGTGGCAATGGGCGTGGCACATAGTCCGACGAACCGATGGATATTGGGGTTCGAAGGTGCTGGAATAGTGACCCCGCACCGAAAGGCGCAGTGTAGGCAGACACAATGGGGACCGACGATATATGGAGGGTTGGAGCCAAGCGGCACAAGATCGGGCACAGTGGGCATCATTAGGTGTCACCTATGTCCATCAGTGGAAGTGAGTGACTGAGAGTGGCTTCGACTGTTTAAGCCCCTGTTGTTTTAATACCTACTATTAATTTACATTGTTCCTTTATATATTACAACGTTGAGGTCAATGTTTATACCTCCTATTAAAGGAAAGTATATCATTGAGTGGAGTCACGATGTTAAAAGATCTGGGTCACCGCAGATACAAATGATGACATAGGTATACAGTGGGAAGGTAGGGTTTTGGCAATGAGATGTAAAATGTTGGCTAGCAGATTTGCAATGTATACAAAGTAAAACAAATATTGACACGCAATAAAAGCATAATGCAAGTATACTGCCATACGCTTTACACATGCAGTCTGAGATCCACATTTATTCAGAAATCTGCCAAGGGCTTAAGTTTTTTATATAACTATAGTTTGAAAAGTTTTATGATTTGTATTGTAGTGCTTTGGTTATAATTGTTAAATAGAGAAACCTCCATCATGCGCTACGTGAGATACAGTTTCAACAGCCTCCTCCTAATAGTGTATCACTATTCACATAGTTTCCAGTCGCGCTATATCATTATACATAACTGCTTCATTGGTCTAGTGGTTAGCATATTCGACTACAGACATGAGGTCCTGAGTTTGAGTGCTGGGTAGGGCCAATTCAAAAATCAATTTTGAGTTTTCTATTAAAATTTTCTCAATATTTGCCCGAAGTTGGGAAGTGGGTGGTTTGATCCACCCATGTGCCTCGAAGAGCACTTGAAGCCGTCGGTCCTGCGCCTGATCTCTCTCCGGTCGTGTCGGATTCCCACCACATCGGACTATGAGAGTGAAGGAATAGAGAGTGCACTTGTGTACTATGCCTGCCAATCCGCAAGTGGAGCAGCGTGGTGCGTGGTGGTTATATGTCATAAAATATGATATGAAAGTGTTTCATAAATTCTATTTTAAAAATTTTTAATTCCCGAAAACAAAATTTGATTAACAATTTGTTACGTTGACAAAAAACACGTGGCATTTTATTTACAATTCGTCATTTGAGATTTCAGTAAATAATTTGTGTTATTTTCGACACTCTTAATATTTTAATGACAATTAAATTCATTAAATTCCTTTTTCCCTACCTCTAAGTCTCGCAAATCAAAAGATTTAGATTTGTATAAATATATACATGACTTAAAAATTAGTTAGCCAAAGAAGTTTCACTTCTGACATGTATACTTTGTACGCACGCACTTATGATTTTTTTAATTGTGATGCATTACACTGCTAGTTTTTTGGAATATAAATACATTAAAAAATATGCAATGCAATATATTGATAACTCACGTACAGGGTTTAAAGATTTCATTCTCTATGTAATGTGTTTAACAAATTCGTGCTTGATTATTACTTCTTATCAATTATTTTTTTAAAGAAATATTTTATCTTACTTGAAAGTTACAACACTTTATATTACAAAAATTCAAGCTTGACCGATGACCTCTACCTAAAAAATGAGTTTTATCTAATTTTTGAAGGTTTATTGAGAATTTAATTAGGATTCGAGTTAATTGTATATTTTGAAACACTGTATTGTTGGCCTTCAGGTCATTGCTAAGTGTTTATACCTAACTGTTACGGGTAATTGTTCCAATAACAGAACCTTGCCTTTTAACTATGTATAGAAAGAAACACTTTTTTAATTTCTACTATTAGTTTACACTCTTTCTGTATACACTGCAAACGGATATAACAAATATGACGGAACTTAAAAAATAAGCAGTATAATAAGTTATTTTTTTACAATGAGCTTTTTTATACAGTTTAACATATTTGAACCCGAGTCATGAATAAGATAAATTTAGATGGAGGATAGAAATAAATCCTTAAATAGTTTGAAATTTAATAACTAAGTTTGCAGTTATGAAAAAATCGTTATTACATCGTTTACGATTAATTTATTTGTAACGTAAGGGTATACTTTGTACTAGCTTTTACGGACTGACTTTGATGATTTTGTAAAAATCGTGAAATCGAGACGTTCGTTATATTGAAGCTATTTATCTTAAGATTCCACTGTATAAGTGGTCTTAACTGTTGTGGATGACACTTAATATGCTTTTTTACAAACAATAATTAATTAATAAAATTTATTTTGAGAAAATTTATGGAGCGGAATATATTATACCAGTATTTTCTGTATTTATTTCGTATTTCTTAATTCACAGTTATTTTTGTCCTATAAAATAAAATGGCGCAATGTTTCTTTTTGCTGGTTGCTGCAATTTAAAAGGTATATAAATATATAAAGGTATATAAAGGTGTATAAGTATATTAAATTATTTATTTTGAATTTAAAATTTGAAAGTATCTTCTAATTTTGTAGCTCCATTTGAGAGAGAGAGCGAGAATATACTCTATTGTACATCAGAAACAATATATGAAATAGAAACAATAACTTAATCATAAGGTGCAAAAAGGCGGCCTCTACGCTAAGTAGCGATTTCTGTCAGGCAACTTTATCGTGGTGGTGTCTAAATGGTGTATTACATAGATACATACGATAATACATAATATAATAAAGTAATATATAGGTACTAATATACAAACATATATATATATATATATATATATATATATATATATATATATATATATATATATATAANTGACAAGGTATATGAATATATTCAAAGAATTAGCCTCTCTGATCGTCAGAGGTAGCTCGTTCCATAATTCAATCCCCCGTAAATGATTGCCCAAAAAACACAATTTTATGGGGAATAGTATTTAGTTTAATGCTCTGGGATTTCCTGAAGATCTACTGACCAAATCATTAAAAATAAAATATTCTTTGAGATAGTAGTAGTTGAATTTGACTGTATGCATGATAAAAATGGCGTGTGACATTAAATATATTAACGTAATTGTATTATTCAAATTAATTCCAAACGCTAAGTGGATGAAAAACAAAATTCTAACACGAAAAAAAATGAATCGAAAGAAATAATAACAAGTAATAAAAATGTTGCTGAAAAATTATAAATTGTATCGTACACGAACGTACAGAACGACAATGCAATTAACACACACAAACAAACTATATTAATATCACAGTGTGCACAGAGACTCCGCCCTGAACAAATTTTCACCAATCGCCGATCGTTGTGGGCACAGATCGCTATTGCCTCACGCCTCATGTTTTTCGTTACGGAGCACCGACTCCGGCGCGACTCACACATTGTTAAATATAAGCGCTTCGCTTTGAAGATACCGGATCAGGCTCTTCGTGCTGTCCCTTTTCCCCATTGTCTCACCTGTGATTTACCTCCTCAAACTTATCACTTTAAAACACCAGTAACAGTAACATATGAACCACTTTTATCATATGCAAATGATAAAGAATTTTCCAATGCATATGTAAAGGAGTTCATAAAGTCGAAAATCGGTGTTGGTGTTGAGAATTTTGGGACCGGCGAGACTTTGACTGGCGTGGACAATCGGGGAACAGAGAGAGACAAGCTATCTTGTGGAGTGGTGTCGAAGGCTGCGGAGGCGGTTTGACCATTTTTTGTTGCACCGCTGATTGTGAAAGATTACACTTGAGAGTCGAAATACATCTTTACATCACACGTCAGTGAGCACTGAGCTGTCTTCAAAGTAACACGGATTAGACACACGCAGTTTCCTTTTACGTAATCATGTCTGCGTACCTGTGATTGTGGTGACAGACTGGAATTGTGCTTTTCCTGGACTTTTGTATGTGTTAGAACTGATTTGGTGTTTGGAGTCGCATTTCCCGCTCTGTTCCCGGTTCTGCGTCAATGGCTGTATCAACATTGAATATGACACCATACTTTACGGGATATTCTTTTCAAGGTGAGCTCTTGCGCATTATTTTAGTTATATTTTTGGCTCTTTTTGTATAACAAGAGGAGATGTATGTATATCTTCTTCTATTACTTTAAAAATGCAAATATTTTTAATGTTATTTTAGATTAAATTATTACTACGCTATTAACAATACCTTCATATTTTGTCACTCATGCCTTTTTTATAAGTAAGGACAATAAACCGTGACAGTTAAGAATTTAAAGATATTAGCCACAATGTTTTCCAAAATCCATATTACCTACAATCATTTGTCGGTACTAATGTTTATTTCATGGCAGCAATAAACCAGACCGCTTACTAATCAAACCTTAACTGCTGATTAGCGGCCAATTACAAGCATCAGAATCATATAAAATGACATAATAAGCCTCACAGCTCATTTTCTCGCTCTAAAAGGTTCGAAACAAACCATAAAACGATAAAATCATGAGGATATTATACAGCTAAAAGTGCTTTTTATTGCGGGCCATATAACAATATTTCATTCTAACGCTTTGGATAGATCTATTGGGAAAATAATTTTAGTGGATGCTTTTTTATATTGTAAGTGGACCTTGTTTAGACTCTGTTTCTGGAATGGTCAAGGACTGTTGGTAGTAGAAAGCGATTTCTCGTCTGCATTTAAGTTTCAATAAAGAAATTCTGTCACGACTAAACTATTGTAAGCCTTTTGTTTTGTGTACATTATTCTTACAGTGATCTTGATCTTAATTCAAGAAGTAAACGTTGTCAGCTTGGTTGAGATTTAATAATAAATGGATAAGATATAAGGTTATCTTAGCACGGTGTATTATGAGGAATTTAAAGGGGCCCATTGCGATGACGTGCATATTATCTGATTATCTTAAGAGATCAGAGATGGTCAGTTGCGATACAGAATGAACTCAGACGTATTCAGACAAATTTTAAAATTAAAGTATTGTAGAGTGAAAATGTGTTGAAACTAAATTATAGTAAGCGTTAATGATTATTTATAATATGATATTGATCTCTTATGTACTTGTTTCAATTGAACTGGTTAAAAATATACCAACTAATCCGGAAAAAGCTTCGTGCTTAACACCCGAGTAAGCCTCAGCTTACTCGGGTGTTAAGCACACCATTGATATTTCCTTCACTTTTTATTTTTATACTACTGAAAATTGGTTAACGATTTAGGTTTGGTTAGTTTTACGATCTGACGTAATGCCTGAATGAGTTTGTTAAGGGTTCTTCAGAAGAGGGTGCGAAGGAACCCTGGCAATATTAGTTTTTAAGTTGCTCTCCAATGTTATTGTGATTTGTTCATTAGAAATAATATTTGGAGAGCTTCAGAAGTGCTGTAACAGCTTACTCGTAAAAATAAATTTTGATTTTATGCTATTAGTAAGGTTTTAGTGAACATCCTTTAAAATAAAATATCAAGATATATTTTTTTTGTAGTCAATAATAACCGCAAATTTTCATTGTCTTGTCAGATCACAGATAATACCTTTGATTAAATCAGTTATTAAAAGATCCAAACTGTTAATTAAGTTGATTTAAATATATAATGGATTCAAATATATCCCCTGAATATAATGAGAGGTAATAAATAAATCATATCATTGCTTTTCGATTCAAGTCAATAACGAAACGCGTGGGCAATTTTATCACTTATAATATACCGAATTTATATTAGAAAGTATGGATGAAATATTAGAATGATTTTGGAAATACGCTCAAAGTATTTTTTGTCGAATATTAAGGACTAACAGGAATTACGAGCCGCTCATAAAACTAGTGAATAACTTTTGTTTTAAGGATGCCTTCTATGAATTTTATTGGTGGCGACAGTTTACTTCAAAGCAAGGTCTGTTTGAGGGCGATTTTTTTAAACTTATTGAAAATCAGTTGGTGTTAAATAATTGTTTCATAGTATATTACTTGGTGACCGCGACTTTACTTTCCATTTATTTCATTTGAAAATTAATGTAGTGCAAGCTACATGATCGAATTATGTTGAAATATATCAGCAGTTAGAGCATATAAACTATACGTACAAGAATAAATTCAATCATATAACAACATCCAGTATTACCCACAAGAAGTCTATTTAACTTTCAGTGGGTGAATGGAAAAAGTTTGAAATACTTGACTATAGTGAACATTTTAACAAGATAAATATAGGAAGAGTGAACTAATGGCGGGAATTTCAAAATGAAATCAACTTTGACAGTGATTTTCCAAAAATATAGATGTTATTAAGCCAGTCAACCTTAAACATGGGTTATTGAATAACCTAGCTAGGATGGCTGTCTGCTGAATCTCAACTAACGTCAGTATTTTAAGTTTTTAAATTGTGAAGTAGCTGTAAGATCATTGTAGAATTCTGTTAGTTCGATAAATAAATGAAGATTATGCTAACTCTATAGATATAGTCCACTTTAAGGTCTTTAAACTAGAGCAATGATTGCCAAAACTGGAGAAAATACTACCTTAAGTCTGTCATCTGGGTCCCCTAAACTTTTATATCAAAATGAAATTAAATTAGTTTATTCAGGGGTAAAATGGTGGGTTATATGTAGATAAAATTGCTTTAGTCTTTATAATATCGCTCAAAAAGTTTCAGCATTTTCCTTGTGAAGGAGCATTACAGGCTTATATTTGTTGATTATCAAGCTTAGTCGATAAAATACTAATCGAATCAGTTCTTTTTAGTTGGAATTCTAAAAGCTTTGCTAGTGGAAAATTAATGCCTATTATAAGTAATCGGAGTGTACGTTGCACAGCAAAACCACTCACAGTTTGTCATGGCTCCATCTGATATGAATTTCGAATACCCCCTTCCAAAAATTTTAAAGTAAATAGAAGTTTATGCTATTTCTTGCGATTTTAAGCCAATTTGTAAGTTAGTGTAATTGACATAGAGTAAGAATCTGTTACTGAGACGTTGCTACTAACATAAGTAATATATCAATATCACAATAGTCTACATATATAGTAGTTATATATATAACTACTTCAGTACATAATTTAGAAACGAAATATATTTTAATTATACAGTCCTTGGCCAAGTTGTTACATTTACTATTTAAACGGAAAATAAGTTAAATAGATTCATAATCTGAAAGATTTATGTACGCATTTACTTGGGACTGTTATGGACAAAAATGACAGAAAAAAGTTTTAAAACATAGCTGAGATTAGTAAATATAAATCTAAGTTATAATTCAAGAGTTCACGCCTGCTGCTTTAATTGTGTAGTATTATTGGCTATCTATTTGTTGGGTATCTTTTTGTTGGGTTGAAAGTCTCATTAAAATGGGTTTAGTATTTAAGTTAATGCCATACCCTGTGATATTTGCATATGAAATTGTAGTCTAGCTATTTCGGACATTTCTTTAAAGAACCTTTTGTTTTTTTTTAGTAAAGACAATACTGTGTCGTAATTATGGATGGGTTATTTTGTTTTTATATCAGCCAATGACCGGCAAGCGTTGCTATGCCACATTATTAACAACTCACTTGCGAACTACTTGACGTATTGAATGTTTGCGTTCCGGTTCGATGCTCTGTAGAAACTATTTAAAGGTAAATTGCTCCTTTCCAGCGCGCTACAATCTTAGACTATATTATCGCTTACCATTAATCTGTCAGCAATAAATGTCTGTATACGAGCTGTTTATTTTATTTTATTTATACAATTATATCACAACAGAATGAAAGATATGGCTATTTATATTTGTAGTATTTCTAGAGAGAACTTAGAATGTTGTTACTATTTAAATGGAAATTACCTCTTTCCAGGTTAGCGTGCTACTATTTTAGATTATATTATCACTTATCATTAATTTCTCAACAATAAACATGTCTGTATAGTCGTTATTTACTTTATTTTATATCATAACAGAAAAATATATGGCTATTTATATCTCTACTATTTCTAGAGAGAATATTGATAGTTTTCAGAGGTATATTAGTATTAGCACTTCAATCTTACACTATATTATTATTTATTATTAATCTGTCAGCAATAAAAACGTCTTTGAAATATATTTCTAATATTTTTAGAAAGAACTAAGAACATTGTAAGGGGAAATCGCTGTAAAGCATAGCTTGTTCAACAAAAACCGATACTTAAATTTTAAAGTTGCACCGTATTTATAAAATACGATCTCACACCAAAAAGTTTCTTACTGATGGTTTTACACATAAATCATTACCATACGAAAACATTTCCATTTCATTGTTAAAAATGTCACCACGACTTATGACCTGTTTCGTCTAAGTTAAATTAAAAGGAAAGAGACGTCTATACTGCATAGGGTTAAGAGTGAAAGAGACCGACGACACCAAAGAATGCCGACGACAGTCGCGTTCTTATTTTAAATTTTTTGAGCCCGCGTCTTATGTTAAGTCGCATTACTATTGTAAAGCCTTGTAAAATTATATACACTATTGCGACATCGTAACACTTTTGGGCAAAAATGGTGTTGTCTAATACGATAAAAAGAATTAAGAAAGACTATCGAGAGTAAGGTCATTACTTAGTGATTAATAGAGCCTTTTTTGTGTAGATATTCTTTATAAAAGCTTGCAATTTCAATAAGGATTCATAAACATTACCTAAGCGATTTCGATCTACTGACACAGATTTAGTATAGAGGAATTGATTACACCACTCAATAAAAAAAATCGTTATTTGTCCTAAACTCTACAAAAATGAAAACGAAAATACTTTTTTGTGTTAGTCATATTTAATAAAACGTCTTATAGTAATTAAAATCGGTAAAACGTTCTTCTAGGTACAAATACAAAGCTTTTAATGTCTGAATTTCTTTCGTCAAACTGTGATCTGTTAGATTAAAGTCGAATTTTCTGTTGTGTTTCAATGAATTGTTCTTAACATTTTTGAAATATAGAACTATGGTTTGCTTTAATATTGTTGCTAATTAGCATAATTAAGATTGCACCATGGTATACCTATTTGTTTTTTATATGCATATGGTTTATAAGCCAACAATAAATTAATATCGTAAAATACCTCTTTTATTCTTCATATTCAATATTTTGGGAATATTTCAGGTGGAATGAAGTAGTAATTAGAATGGTTAATTAATATTTATGTCTATTTACGTTTGTAATAAGATTGAGACCATCTGTTTTGATTGTTTGTAATGAAATATACCTCTACAACCATTTAATAGGTTATAATATTACGCTTTTTGTTTTTCTTATGTCTATGTAAATAGTTTATTTGTAAATATATTAATGTTTTTCTTTCTTGTTGCTTGTCCTCAACAGTTCAAAGATAAAAGAAACTCATGCGCCTCGCGGCGTCCTTTTAACTTATTAAACTCTTAAATCTTTAATTCGACGCAAATTTATAAACTTTCATATAAATCGCGATTAGTGTCATATGTCGTGAGGTCCTTTCAAGTATTACAAAACATTTTTGTAGCGCGAAAATCATCCATGGAGATTATTTATAAATGTGTCGCGATTGATTTGAAAACGTGATATTTATTGAATTACATTTGATAATAAATCGTATAAGTTGTGCTAAGTTACAACTATTCCTTTTCGAAATGTACATTTGTAAAATTTTCGTAAGGTGTCACCAGCACAAGTGAAAATAAACAGAGTTTTTCCTTATCAGTTTGTCTTCAAGTTCACTGCAACCAGACAAAATATACAAAAGAAACCTGTAATGCTAAATATTTGCTTAGGGGGATATTTATTGTGGGGCCTTAATTAAAGGGAAATATTAGCTTAAAGGAATATAGGAATATCGGAAGGTTAGAGGTTTCAGTCTTCAGTTGAAGCCCTACTATTAGTTACAATAAAATATAAGCAAAATCACAAATTATTATCGTATATCTTTCGCAGGACGGATATTTGTATCTTAGATTAGGGGTAGAAGCAATTGTTAGATGTAAAAATGTATTGAAAGATTACTTAAAAGCAATAGTTAAATGTGAAAGTCTATCTTGAAAACGAATTGAAAGATCGTTTGTTGAATTGAAACTTCTTAACGAGGGAATTGTTTTTTACGGATGAAACGCGTGATTAGCGTCACGAAGATGTGCAGCGTATTTTGAAGTCGTTTGAAGGTTAGGTAGTTTTAATATTTAAAAATAACATATTGAATTTTAATTTGCTACTCGTCATTTCATAATTTGATATACTATTTTTCATAAAAAATAAAATAAATATACTTCATAAATTCTCTTTTCTAAATTTTAAATTCAAACACAAAATTTAATTAATAATTTTTAATATTGACAAAAAACACGTGGTATTTTTATTTATAATTCGTTATTTGAGATTAAAATAAATTGTTTGTATTAATTTTCGACACTTAATAAATACAAATAATGACAATTAAAGTCATTAAATTCCTAGCATATTTTCTTTTTCCCCTTTAAGTCTCGGAAATCAAATCAAATAGATTTGTGTCAATATAAACAAAACTTGCGAATTTGTGTGGTTATAAAAGTTAGATTAACTATTTTTTAATCATTGGACAAATGGACAATGGAGCTTTATTCTTCAAGCATAATGGTATAATTTGCTAAAACGATTTTTTTAACACGGGATTTAGCTTTAACATACGTTCGCATAATGTGTTCGAAGACGGTCGACGTCCTTAAATCGCCTCGGGCTAGATGAAGATACCGATCTGCATACACCATGTAATTTCCCCGGGAACCTCTTATTCCGAGAGTACTTCGATAAACTTGATCATCTGGATAAACTTGTTGTTTGTTTCGTTCATCATTGGGGTTTTCAACAAAAATGTGAGTGATGACCCCTATAAAAAGTTCAGTGCCATAATCAAGGTTTAGTCACATTCATATCAAGTCGGACAGCGGTGCACATCGCACGCACACAGGCTCGTCGGGATCAAAGGCACCGACAGGCTCCTTTGGCCGCATAATATGACGCACCGTCCGCCCCCGCGCCCGCAAAATGCCTCGGCCGAACCTCCGGGGCTCTTACTTGCGATTATTTATGCCGATCTATTAATAAACAAATTGATATAACGGACACTCAATTTATTTTCGTATTGTTGAAATGCACTTAATCTGATCCATGTTTGATACAAACAAGACACTTCGTATTGGAAAGCTACATTTTCGTAACAATAATGTGAAGTAAAGTACCTCATTCGTCTAGTGGTTAGCATGTTCGACTACAGACAAAGATAAAAATCGATATTTGTCAGAAGTTGGGAAGTTGGTGGTATATTGCATGCACGCCAGCGATAGAAACTGGAGGCCAATTGCCTCCTTCTGCTAGTCGATCATTTCGCAGAAGGAGATACTAGGGAGGGAGAGACCTAGAGGACAAGGACGGAGTTTTAAATCTAGAGTGCTAGAGTAGAATGTTTTTCGGTGAGCCTCTGGCCACTCACTAAAGGATCAAGAAGGCAACGCTGGGTTTTAGTGGGTATTCTGGTTCCCACAATCTCAACCGATGACTGTACGCCTGGGGTAGGTAAATGCATTTCCAAGAGTAAAAAAAAATCCTGTCTTGGAGAAGACGTTAAGCCGTCAGTCCTGCGCCTGATTTTTCTCAGGTCGTGTCAGATTCCCGTCACATCGGACTATGAGAGTGAACGAATAGAGAGTGCACTTGTGTCTATGCTCTAAAACCCTCTCTCATATAATAATAAGAGTGCTCTCTCTCTCTCATATGTATAATAATGCATATCGAACTCTTATGAGGCTCCCGAGGTACTGCAGTGTATCAAGCATAATCGCTGAAGCAGGGATTCTGGACTTCTACGGGGTCATAAGGAAGTGTAAATCGTCCTTCTGGAGTCACCTTCAAAAGTCAAACAATATAATTTTGATAGCTGTCTCAAATGTTGTGTAAATCCTATATTCAGTTACTGGATATCTACTTATTGAAACAGAAACAAAAGTGACAATCAAAGAAACTTTAATTTCAATTTCAGTTTTATTTTCGTCATATGCACAGATATAGCTGAATAACACCCGAAAAAAAGTTTTTTTATTTATTTATTTTATACCCATGTAAACAAGTAAAAAGTAAGTAAGTAACAGCCCAAGAAAGTCCAACTGCTAAAACAGGCCTCTTCACTCATAGGGGAGAAGAGTTATTGAGCCTAGACCCATTTCTAATGAAGTGCGATAAAATTTTAATTACATAGGAATAATTTTGTAATGAGAAACTTAATGATATCTAACCTGGGTTTAAACCATCGACTATGTTAGAACGAGAGTAGAGTTCTCATCATTGGGTCATCACGGCTTTTATATTAGCATATAATATATTTATTAATAATCAAATAAAGTTCACACATATCAATAAAACATTTTTATTAATTAGGAAACATTAGGATAGTTTTTAAAAGAAAATTCTAACAAGTGAAGTTTCGTTACTCTAATACATAAACAAACGAATAAAGTTATATTTAATTTTATTGTAAAAGTTGCCAATTGCAGTGAGCCATAGTGGATTAGAATTCAATATCCATTAGAGAATTGATGTAAACCCTTATAATCTGCCATCAAAAATTACATTTCAATGTTAGTCCAGTTAGGGATAACTTAAATGATGTAAACGGAGTAAAAAAATCCTATTATATAGAGAGTTTTCTATACGCAATTCCATTTGATTAATAACACATTCATGTTCGCCAAAAAACGAGGTGTTATATTTTCTTATCCGTTACCTCTCATATAAAATTAATATTAGAATTAAATAATAAACTTGTATCTGTAAATTAGATACCATTTCTAAATTTTATAATGAAACTGTTTAAATATTGTAAACCATTGTAGAAAGAAATCAGCATTCTTTATTCTCGTGCAAATATCCAACTAATTATAAAACCATATAGATAAGATAAACAAATAATTTATAAATCAAAGATAATTCCTGAGATTATACAAATTAGATGGCACAAGCAGCAATTAAAAATGTAATGAATGAAGGCAGAGAAAGGCACCTTAGCGAATCATCCTTATTCGCCGCCTGAGGCAACGTCGATTGTAATCTGCTTGAACATATAGCTATATCCGATTATCATTGACACAATATTATCCACCTAATACGTGATTATCTTTCTAGATTATTAACTGAAACAACAACAGTTAGTTTGTTAACATAACTAGTATCGATTTATTTAAAAAGGTTTCGTTTTATCAAGCCTGTGTTTAAGAAAGAGATTAGCCATCTCTCAAAATATTATTAGAGCACATGATATTGGTTATGCTCTCACTCCCTCCTGAGCACCAGAGTATAAAATTAAAGATGGAAGCGCTCTAACCTGGTCACAGGTAATGTACTTTAAAAACCATACAAGACAGACAAATTAGAACATGCAATTTTCTAAATACGCCCTATTAGGAATCGAGCCCAGGACCTCTGACAACGAAGCGAGTACTTGCATTGCACCACAAAGACCCTCAAATACCTTGGATATGGCTTTTTATAAGTTCGCCATACACAAAATGAAATGAAAAAGTTCAAGCATCTGTTAAGTTAACGACTCCTCTCTTGAAACCTTTAAATGTGACCTCTTTTATTTTCCGTTGCAATAGAGAATATTTATGGATTCCGAAACACGAACTCAGGCGGCAAGTGTTCGTCAAAGCAGCCATTTCTTATAATAAAAGAAAAGACCACTCAAATTAGTATATAGCACGTTATGAATACGAAATAAGGTCAAACAGGGCACTCACAAACACACTATTATAATGAAATAAAATATTCAGTTCCATTCATTGCTAGAGGTACAAGCATTATGTTCGTTGGCCGAAAGGCGGTGCTCGGTTTGAACAGTTGGCATTCAGTTCAATGGGGGAGATTTCGTTATAACTCCCAGACACACGAATTTTTATTACGTCAACAACACGCCTTTGGATGTTACATATGAACATTAGAAGTGTTATATTTTGTATCTGGGGCATTACTAAACTTTCTTTAAATCGTTATGGAGACGACTTGATTAGCACGAAGTATTTTCGCAGACTTTGGGCATTTTCCTTAACGTGGCGTAAAAAAGTGAGGGTCACAATAATATACTACTATATTTAGTGCCTTTTATGTTATAACCATTTTATATTTACCATAAAATGAAATATTTTTACGCGTTATAATAAAATAATAGTAAAAAACCACGCTGACATACGCAAAAAGCTCCAGCTATTCCTACAATTCTCAGTTATTTCGTTCTTAATTGATAAATATTGTTTATTAATAAAGCCTTTCGCTATAAAATTGCAAGGCGAAAGATTGTTTCTTACATATGTTATTATAAGAGCGCTATAAATAAAGTCGTACCTAATGTCGTGTTTTTCGTCGTAATTTCTTTAATTGGGTCACACATTAAACATACCTTTGATTTGAATTTTAAAAAGTTTAATGAATGCGTTGGTGTTCAATATTATGAAATAAACAAACAAATTTTCGGAACGTCATAAAGATACAAAGCTTAAAGAACTTATGAAGAACAGGAATATTGAAGACAAATGTTATAAAAGAACGAGAAATTTGTAGCACCCATTTATTAACCGCTACTAAAGTAATTGGGAAAAATTTGGCGATGTGTTTCACCCCCGTGTCTCGGAGAGCACGATAAGCTGTCGGTCCTGCACCTGATCTCTCGCTGGTCGTGTCGGATTACCGTCACGTCGGACTATGAGAGTGAAGGAATAGGGAGTACACTTGTGTACTATGCCTGCCAATCCGCAGTGGAGCAGCGTGGTGGGTTTCTCGTGATGCTCTAAAAATCCTCTCTCATATGAGTGAGGAGGCCTGTGCCCAGCAGTGGGACCTTATAGGGCTGCTACTTACTAAAGTAATAAAACGAGTAAAATTACAAAAATTCTAACACGAGTTCCTTTAACTCAGTACATAAGGTGAAAAAACGTACAAATTTTTATATCAATGAAACAACATTCGATGAAAGAAATGTAATATAAATGATTGATATCTCGAACCAGATACATAAAGGGAGAGTGTGAACTAATACTGAGAGTTTGAGAAGTAGAATAGTTTTCGGCAAATTTAACATTTCTTAAACGTAGTCTAAAAAATAATGTGTTAGAGACATGTAGTCTTGGAGACAGTGAAACTTTTTAGACTTATATTGTATTCAATTTTATTTGAAATTAATCGTATTATTAAGTATTTTGTCCTATTTTTTTCTGAGTAAATGGGTTTGAGTAATGTAAAGACCCAATAGACACTTATAAATACGGGCACATGAGTATCTGGCGTAACGCGTAACGAATATTTTTCCCTGTTGTGCCGTAAACAGTTTCAGTTCAAAAAATTGATATGTAAATGTACTATGTCAGGCAGTTTTTTTACAACCAGACAGTATTAAGGGTATAATATCATATTATAATAGAGTTGATTTGATAACCGATTGCTACATCTCAAGCCACGCGACCAAGAGGCCACACAACACACTCCAAAGGCTTGAAGAAGGCTTAATGGAATGACATAGCCTTTGTAAGTGCCGCCCAATTCTAATGCCTATTCAAATGGCATTTCTCCGCTTTGTTGCTTGATTTTGGACAGCAATAGCTTATTTTATTAGTGTATAAATGATTTTAACAGACAACGAATAGAAATTTATACGCATCAGTATAAAAGACACTCAATAATAGTCACGAATGAATTTTTATTATAATTTTTCAATTTCTTATTCGATAGAATTCTGTTTGCGTTATCGATTCAATTTAAGCTCTGACCCTCGATAACCTATGGAATATAAAATCAATATTAAAAAAAAAATTATAAACAATTTATAAAATTACGCGTGAAAACAAATTCCTCCATTTCAATAATGGAAATGAAATGGCTACACAACTTTTAAATCGGAAACATGTTATACTTTAAAAAATGAAATTGTTTGAGAATATTTTATATAGGACAAATATTTTTTTCAAAGGAAACAACAGGTAGATTTTAATTACTGACGATGTTATTCTGTGTCAATTTATATAATTATAATTATTTGTCTATATCCTAGTTACAGTAAATCATACGATTTATTGTAAATACAGCAATATTTTTAATAGCTATTATAGATAAATAAATATATAACATTTACAAAAATAAGTTTATTCATTAAATATAAATCTATATATTGGTATTTATATTTCGGATAAACTTAGTTCAAATCCTTCAGTATTTGCGTTTGTAAAGGTAAAATTATTTGCTGCTTCCAAAATGGAATCAAGCTGTTACTTATTAAATATATTATGTTAAGAGTATATACTTAGCATTGGAACTCAATTCGTGCGAAGGAAAGCGTTGTGTGACGTAAAGCCTCATATAAATTTTACTATAGGCACATTAATGTCGCTACGTGAAATTGATTTGCAAGCAGAAACATATTATGATTGTGAAAACGGGGTTTACGATTTATTTACACAATACTATATCGACTTCAAACATTATAAACTATCACTGTAACGTTGTTCGCAAGTGACTGTGAAAAATTTGACAAAAAATATTCTCTCAACGCCTTGAACAATAAGGAAGTAAAAAAAAATCAGACAGACTTTCAGCTGTAAATAATAATCGTTAAAATCACTTATTTTACAGAAAATCATTACCCTTTATCACGTTTATTTTAGGTAAGTATTTATACACAAAATATGTACAGGCGTTAGCGATTAATTCCTGTTGTTATCAGAGAATGCGCTATAACAATTTAATAGGGCATTACGAGTTACAAATATGCGAATGGGATATCTTTACGCCTATTGCTCCTGTAGCTTTTATTGGACGATTATATGTAGTGTGCCTTTAGCTGCATTGAAACAATAACCTATGACATTAAATTCCATAACTACGAATAATTAACGGAAAACTGAATAAAATGCCGATGTAGTTTTTAAAAATGTGTCTTAAATTGAAGTGTAAAAGTGATATCAAGGGCTAATGGCAAGTGTTATTGTAATGCCAGTGAAGAAATAGTTAAATTGCATCAGTTTCTAAACATTTCAAAGCAAACTTTCGGAATGTAATGGAGATGAGCCCTGGATTAAGAAATCGAAGCAACTGAAATTGATTTAAAATTCTGTAACGCAAAAATGTACTTGAGAAATCCAATCACCGAACGACAATACCTACGACAACTCTACGGTACTTCGAAGTTCTATGAAAATGTGATTGCTAATTAAAGTTGACACAGAAATGCGAATAGTGAATAGAAAATCTTCATTTATTCCGTTACGGTTTGCTTCTTACGTTTAGCATTAAATGATTGACTCTGTTTCAATTTCGTCTTACACGAATGCGGCGGTTGAACGAATCGGAACACGATTATGTTATTGTGGGAAAAATTTATACCTTCGATAGCGTTATGTGTCTATGTAAAGTTTAGTGTGTGATAACTTTTCAAAGGAATCGCTCTCGCAATAGCTATGAATAAGACGCGTAAGTAGAAAAAAAATAGAACTTCTTGGCTTCCGAATACCAACTGGGCAAAATTTTTTGTAAGCAACTTTAAGATCATTTTCTATGCCACCCTGGTAGCAGCTATTGTAGTGACAAAATGGTGCATGATCGAATTGTGCTTCCGGACGATTAGTTTTACCGAATAAATGTTTAAATTTGTTGTTAACTTCGCCTCCTTTTGCGTTAATAGCGTTACAATATTTGCCAATTCTATTACGCATTGTAAATTTCAAGTTCTTTTTGTCCCTTTTGTGAGCTTTTATCGATTGTGCATTTGATTGATTCACAAACATTATACACCGGAGTTTATTGAAGCATTTCAATTTTTAAATATTTTTTTATAATAAAGGAATACTAAGTCGGGCGGACATATATTATACTAGGTTTAAACATCTTATTTATGAAATACAAAAATTACGAACTAATAGAGTGATACATTATTACGATACCACCCACATTTGTATAGGGGAGTTATTACGAACACTTTATGCATCATAAATATTTCGGGAACATTAAATTAACAACCAAAAAGATGGGCTTTTGCGGCACCACAACGTCTACAGGGTTTCAATAAAAAATATATCGAGAACGCTTGCAGAAACTTCGTCCAACGTAACCTTAACATAATGAAGCTTTCTTTAAACCTTATTTTGGATGCATAGGGTTGATATTGGGCTCCAGGGTAGAATCTTGGTGATTCTTTGTTTTTGTAAGCTCAATTTTTAGCCATGTTGTATATAGATTACGGTTTATTTTTGTTCGTTATTTCTTTGGTTTCTCGCATTATCAAAGAACATACTTGTTGACACATTGTTTAATTGATCGGTGCGTCTCCACAGGGGTCTAGAGCCCTACGTGTGGCGGTACCTTTGTGGAATTATTTGAAATTGATAAACTATAAATGCCTTCACAAGTGGAAGATGCCACTGTTATTTTTTTATTTACAAATGAGAGGCGTCTGTCATATTTGGATGAGAATTAGGAATTAATGTCGGAATGTATGTGTCATAGGTTGAATGTATATTCGTTTTTCATTTTTTACGCTGTTCTATTCGAAAGGAACTTTTGAAAAAATATTATTTACATACATAAGTATGTAATCTTTTATGGAATTAGGCGATTCCTTTACGATTATATACGATTTTATCCATCACATACTTTATTGTACCATGCCAGTTTTAAAAGAAGATGCTCTAAAACAGTAAAAACCAATTTTTTATAAACACAACATTGGGCGATTGTTACAGAAATATAAAGATAATTAACTTGTTAAGTTTAATTTAATCGAGATATGTCCTATTATAACAACAATATTGGGCTTTATTGTATTCGGATCCTATATATATTGCCTTAATGCATTTTCGGCTCAATAGCAACTAACGTGGATACAAAAGCGTCGCAAAAATCACCGATCGTCGGCTCCCTTTGAGGATAGGTGGTCCCAACCACTGCCCGTGATGTGATTATAATAGCCACTTTATACACACACAAATACAATCAGAAATATTTTATACCCCAAGAAACTTTATTTGCAATTACTGTCGAACGAAGTTAATTATCGCTCCCGATGCCCGCGATAAAAGATTAATTAATTTTTTGATAACTTACCTTTCACCATCTGAAGTTGAATGACTCATATGAAAAGAAATTCTGTTTGGAATCCCCACGGAATCTAGCAGTATTAATCTAAGAACTTCCTTTTATACTGCCATGTTAGCAGAACTCAAATCTTACCTGATGATAGTCTAAGATAAAAGAGCCAATCTGTTACGAGGTAATTTAGCGCTTATGATTTATACACAACGTACCGGAAAGCAAGTTTTTTACTTGAAGGCAAATCTTTGCTGATAGTGCAAGTAGCAAAGATCGAAGTTTCCCAATAATCTAGATTCAGATAAGTAATAAAATGGCATTCATTCATAAAATAACCTGCCGGGAATCAAACTCGGGAACTTTCTAGCAAAGCGAGTATTTATACTATTGTACTAGAGCAACGTCTATTTTATTTAAAAGGAACACTGTACGTAAGTAGTTGATATATCAAAGCGAGAGTATTTATTGAGTCGTGTTAATAGAAATTGGATGCTTTTGCTTGAGTTCACTCTCAATCGAACGTAAAATGGACTAAGAATAATGGCGTTTTTGTATTGAATACCAGTAGCTTATTTTTGTATTAGAAACTAACACCGTACAATCGTCGCTTACTGCTGCTACTGTATTGTGTTTGTCAACTTTTTTTACAATTGGAAAAGTAAGTGTTTGTGTAGCTATATATTGCACGGTTTTTCTTATGCAAATCATGTTGTGCAGTTAATGTGTATTTTTATTTCTCTAACACGATTTTTCATATTTTATAAAATATATTTTTCATGAAAACATCTCACGTTAATCATAACTTACATATATTTCTTTTCACAACGATAATACATAGGTATATCTCTTTAAATTAATATCGTATTCTTCCTCGTTTTTTTCCCGCTTCCGACTTGACAACCTCTCCACAGAGTAATTGATCTACGAGTATATCTTTATCACAGATTAAGTTGTTACTAATATAAAATCGTGACATATATTTTAAATCCTAAAACTAATTTACAGTCTGCATATCCATATTTGTTAATAGATTTTAAATAATTAATAAATTTTATTTTTATTCGTCCACTGAAATTCAAATACATTTTATATAAACTTGAAGTGTCAACTTGTTGTTAATACAGTTTTTTCAAATATTAATTCATAATTATCTGAAAGCTCACATAGAACGTTTATAGAGTTTAAGGAGTTTTTGTTAAGTGGTGCTGGTAATAAGTAAGATTTGACTTAAATTTTTTTCTATTACTTGTTCACATTGAATTTACAATGTTACTTTATAATTATTGAAAGCTGCTCTCCTTGTTTAATTAATAATGCTGTTATTGTACTTCTTCTCAGAAATACTATAAAAGTATTCAGTCAAATTTCCTTTGTTATAAAATTAGAAAACGATTTAGTATCTAAAGTAGAGGGTTTCTTCGCGCCCTATTATGAGAAAAAATAAATAAACGATAAACTGAGTTTGGGTCCTTTTTGTACCATTAATTTAGTCCCACGAATTTTCATTGTCTAAATAATCATTCAAATTATATTATGATTCTTCAATCAGCTTTCTTTTAAAAAAAGATCCAATTATATTGAATGACATCTCTAGATTGTTATTTATAGAATCGTAAACGGTTACTCTCCGATGAATTGTTAATTTATTTATACATATGTATAAGATATTATGTGTTTGCTGTGATTGTTAATTTTGTATTTTATTTCAGGACAAGGTCGAATGAATCAATTAGGCGGAGTTTTCATCAACGGGCGTCCACTGCCCAACCACATCAGGTTAAAGATTGTGGAAATGGCAGCAGCTGGCGTCAGGCCTTGTGTCATCTCACGTCAACTGCGAGTCTCTCACGGCTGCGTCTCCAAGATCCTGAATAGATATCAGGTAAACATTACTTTGCTATCAATCATCTATATTTGGTTAGGAGGATAATTTACTTCCAAATAAGGGTCGTTGCTGTTCGTACGTAGATTACAGATTTAACGTTATTACGGATTCAGAGTTCGTGATAGATTCTTCAGAGGAACATTTATCGGTCTTTATAGCCACAATTTCACTTAATAATATTGGTTATACGAACTATTAAACAATAGTTAAACTATTGATCAATTATGTTTGAGCTTTAATTTTGTAGTAAGTTTCTTAGTGAAATAATAGTGATAGTTGAGGAATAAAAATTATTATGCAAAATGATATGTTTATTTAAAAGTAGTTTTCTTTAAAAGAATGGCGATAGAATTGATGAATGTATGATTACATTTTCATACAGTGCAAGAATGTATTTTTTTCTGTAAACTTATGTGCAATAAAGTATTTTATATGATGAACTTAAAAGTCCATGTTAAATCCTCTCCAAGTATATTACTACATACTAAACATTTAGGTGTTAGTTTTTTTATAAATTGAATAATATTAAATTGTGAACACCTAGCAGTATTTACGGTAATTCTAACTTCGGCACCAGTAATATATCAAGAAGTCAATGCCTGCGCTATCAACCTAAATTATTAATTTTTATATAGAAAGATAAACTTCTTACGTCTATTTGACTTTCTACTAGAGTTTGTACATAGAATATATAAAAAGTATTGTTTAGCGATTGAGAAACCCGCAAAATGTTGTTGGAACAAAACTTAAGGATAATGCCGTTGAACTTAATTTTTTTGCAGCAATATAAAAATATATACTCTAGTGCGTAAATACGGAGGTTTTACTTCTTGATTTTATGAAAAGATTTTCTGTTCTGACGTTCAATTTTGGATTTGCGGGTTATTAAGTGTTTTTACGTGTTTACTTTCTAACGTCGATACATTTTATATCAATTCGTGGACATATTTTGTAATATGTTATTGGTTTCAGGAAACTGGTTCAATCCGCCCTGGAGTAATTGGAGGATCGAAACCAAGGGTAGCGACGCCGGAAGTCGAGAACAGGATAGAAGAATTGAAGAGACAAAACCCAGGTATATTTTCCTGGGAAATTAGAGATAAATTAATAAAAGAAGGCATTTGTGATAAAAACACAGCGCCATCAGTCAGTTCAATTTCTCGACTAATAAGAGGAGGGAAAAGGGATGAATCAGACCCTAGAAGAAACCACAGTATAGATGGTATTCTAGGTAAGTTATACTTACCTTGAACTAAATGTGTTATACAAATGCTTTTAATATTAAATTATTTAAATTCAATCAACAAATACTTATTCAAAGAAGGCTTTTATAGGAAAAATTGTAAAACAGTCATATTTTCATATTATTTTTTCCAACGTACGATCGTTAACATCTAAAACAATATAATTATAAGTAAGAGCAATTCGTTCTCACCCCACCTTTTTATCGTCCAGGATATCCTTAAAATTATAGTAAGTATATTTGTTCTTACAGTCAATATTATAAGCACACGAAGACAGATATGCTAGTCCTTTTTTTATTTTGTTATATTTGCCGTTAGCATCCGTCTCTAAGCAACATAAGGAAAGCCTTATCCTTAACAAATTTTGCTTATGTCAAAAGAGTATCTCGTGCGAGATTAGATTTGGATTTTATTATACACACTGTTTTTCATATATTTCAACTGGATTTTTTTTCTATATGATATACTTTCACCAAATTAGATAACTAACCTTCTATTTATACGAAACAAAAAACTGTCTTTTATAGACTTTGAATTTATCCAACGGGTATACTCCGAACTGGTTTCATAAGAAAGTTAAATGCGATCATTGCAGGATATTCGCCCTTTACATTTACCAAAGTGACTTCTAACACAATGTAGACGATTACTGAGTACGGTTTTCCTCCCATTTCTTGCGGGATCGGGAGTACGCAATATGTAAAAAAAATGCAAGTAGCAGCCCATTAACGTCCCACTGCTGGGCACAGGCCTCCTCACTCATAGGAGAGAGGGTTTTTAGGGCCACCACGCTGCTCCAGTGCGGATTGGCAGGCATAGTACACAAGTGCACTCTCTATTTCTTCACTCTCTTAGTCCGATATGACGGGAATCCGACACGACCGGAGACAGATCAGGCGCAGGACCGACGGCCTAACGTGCTTTACGAGGCATTAGGGTGGAGCTCACCGCCAACTTCCCCAACTCAATATTGATATTTGAATTGGTCCGACCCGGTACTCGAACCCAGGACCTCATGTCTGTAGTCGAACATGCTAACCACTAGACCAATGAGGCTGTCACACAGTATTTAACAGTAGGCAATATTTTCTAATCTGTGCATAGTGTTATTAGAACTAAAAAAACAAAAAAGTTTGATCATATATTTGCCCTATATGTTATTGTGATATACACATATTCTAGTATAGTTGATGGACTGATATACGTCAGCGGGATATATTGTTTGTTAGGCCTCTTAAACTGTTTCACTCGACGCTCATTCGCTTGTTAGTTGAAAACTGTATATTACTAAAGTTCCCATCGCTATTTTCATAACCGCAAGGCATCATAAAGCGTTTTGTTTCTATTATTCATGTAGGCAAGGTTTTCTCGAAAACTATATTAATATCACATTTAGCAAGATCGTGAAAACCTTCAGTTAATATTTCGTTTATTGTATATTGCGAAACCTTCACGATGAGATAATGGTGCGTGTATAAGTGCCATGTCATCGTAGTCCTTAACGCGGATTCAAGACCGTAATCACTTAATTCACTTTAAAGTACATTATTATAAATTTATTCTTATAATGAGACTGTCTGAAACGTTTGCAAACTTAGTAAAATGGCGTATAAAGTTAATAATCCACGTAAAAGTGAAGCGAGTGAGGCGCGCGCACGCCACTGCAGCACCCCTTGTGTCGGCTTCGGAAATTGTAGGTTATAAAAATGAAATTAGTGCTCAAAGCTGTTATTATCCCATCGCGTTTGGCCGCGAGGCTTGCATTACGACAATCTGTCCGTACTGCACGTCTTGTGCCGTATAGCTATCCAATATAAAATGGCGCTCCTAATATCCCGGTTCAATGGTGCAGTTTTGCCGGAGAGATTCCGCGCCACGATAAGATTATGCATATTAAGTTGTATGCAACTTAAGTAATGTCTACACTGCAAAAGCGGGTCCCTTTGCATTGCAGTACGCGTATTCGAAATTTTCACTTCGTCTATTATGTATAACGGTTAACGTTTTGATACTTGGTATGCTCTTCGCAGAAACGTTTTGCATGACAAGTACATGGCATGTTAATTTACATGAACGTAGATCGAGATAATTTTGCTGTATCATTTTAATACCACTTTAATAAACAACATTTCCTTCAACTACAAAAAATACAAAACCTCCGATCTAACTATAGATAGCTATGATTAAAATAAAATCCAGTAGCGCATAAAAACGATAAAAAAAACACATCACAAAGTGTCGTAATATTTATTAAGACCCAAGAACTCATTAGAGACTTCTTTAAAGCTTAATATACAATGTGGTTACATTTAATTTAATCGAGACCGCGTGTGGTCCGAGCGGTAGCCGACAATAATAATAGAAGTAATAAAAGTAAATTACATAGAAAGTAGCATTACTATGACAAATTTCATACATGTGGATTTAGCTACATCATTATCACCGTTTGTTTGACAAATGTGTAGACCGCTTTAGAATTAGTTTACTTATTATCTTTGTCACGTGGACGCAATTTCGTTATTAGGACTGTTGCGTTTTCCTACGATATTTAGATAAACGATTTCATATGATTGCTCCGAGGTTTGCGTACATAATATTGTAGAGAATTTGTTACAAGTGATCGTGGGGTTGCAAATTCTTCATATGACACATGCCATAAAGATAAAGATAAAGATATCGTACAAATATATATATTAGTCTCAATTTTTAACAGGCCCATCATCTTGCGAAGACTCAGACACGGAATCTGAACCTGGAATTACACTGAAGAGAAAACAGCGGCGTTCTAGAACAACATTTTCGGGTGATCAATTAGAAGCTTTGGAACGAGCTTTTACAAGAACGCAGTATCCAGACGTCTACACGCGAGAGGAGCTTGCTCAGAAGACCAAACTGACCGAAGCACGTGTTCAGGTATATAAATTGATCAGCGCAAATGTTAAAACTTACGTAACAGTAGATAGGAAACACAAAGAACCAATGTTTTTGATTTCAAATGATATGACATCTAAATAAACTACTCGAACTGAATTAAACAGTTTGGAGTCATAAGATTTAAGGTCTATTACAGTACATCACTTGTTTTGCTAGGATGACTTAGCTTGAATAGGAGGTTAAATATTACAAATTATCCCGATATTACGACTCCACCATCGTTCTATGGCCCTATCCTCATACTTTTGTTTTCACATAAAATTATGAAAATGCTTAATATTCACACGATTCCTCACACAGTTAGCAAGAATTCACAAATTAAACCCCTTTGCTATCACGGTTTCATTCTATGATATTAATTAGTAGATTTTAAGGAAATCTCTTTAAATAAAACAAAAGAAAGGGCTGATTAAAGCGTATATTGTAAAAAACAGTAATTAATCTTTGAATTAATTACACGATGTAATCGAGCTACCATATGTTGCACCTACTACGCTACCGTACTCCTATTTTTTGTAGGACTAATGGTCTCTAAATTATACATGTAGAGACCAATAATTATTATAATTTCATCGCAAAGGGTAATCGAGTGGATCCCACTTCGTTATTATGTGTTATGATAGTTTCATGGCTTTACTCTCGCTTTACTTTTTAGAGCTTCTATTTATTTTACGCTTTAATAAGAGATATTACATTATTTGTATAGGAGGTTGACTATTATAATATAATACAATTTGCCACCAAGTGTATGAAATTTTTAAAATCTCCGGAATTCTGCTAAATTCGTTATCTCAACGCGTTTAAGTAATTTCAGGTGTAATGATAATCAATATTTAATTACGATTTTTTATTTTTCGCCCAGGTGTGGTTTTCAAACCGAAGAGCTCGTCTAAGAAAGCAACTGAATTCGCAACAACTAAGCGCATTTAACACAATGTCTTTACAATCCGCATTCCCATCTGTTCACCAACAATATGAACCACCTTCTACATTTAACGCCCAATGTGCGTCATGGCAACAGTCTTATTCTTCTGCCTTAGGCACTAGTTCTGTCCTCAATTCAGCGTTAGCACCTTCCTTACATCAATCAGCATTAACTGCACCTTCTGTATGTCAGTCAGCCCTAGCTGCCTCATCCTTACATCCTCCAACTTCAACCTCGTTTTCTTCAGGAAACTTAACTCCTCTCTCTCATACATCCGAACTTCCAACTCCTTTACAAGCTACATCTGACTCCACACCTCCAAGCTCAAGTCCAACTGCAGCAAGTCCAAGTGCTAACCAGAGTGGTGGAATAACCTACCAACATCCTACATATGCAAATGGGAGTGACGCAGTAGGCCATCCCTATGGATATGGTGACTATGCAAAACAAGAAATGTCAGCTCATAACCACTGGACCTCAAGGCAACTAAGCGGTCATCCACAAAACAAGCTAGCGGATGTTAGCGCATGGCCGGAAAATTACAGGTGAGTTTATTTAAAACTTATAAATACATTAATAATGATGATAAGTCTATCAATAAGTATAAGCTACCTTTAATATCTCAATAAACCCTGGCGGCGACCATTTAGTTTCATGCATGTATACGGGTACATTAGAGACATGAAATTAACATGAAGCTTCGTTGTATTAATTTTTATTTAGAAATTGTATAAGCTAAGTTTAACAGATCAATGAAATTGAGAGTTTTTTTTTAAATTTCAAACAATGGTTAGCGTTAAGTTATTTGTGGAAGCTTTCTTGCGGATACAGTGGCTTATTTCATCAGAGTATAATCCGGAGTAGATCTCGCAAATTCATTTTATTTCTTTTCACCTTCCTTTATCATTAGCCGAAGCGGCCGCTAATCAATTAAGAGTGTAAGAAGTCAGCCATTATACGCCGCGTGGATAGTTATTACAGGGCTTCCTTCGTAATATGCCGATGCGATCGTGAAGGCAATAGGGCTGCGAGTTTTATGCAAGATGTTGATCGATTGATCGAGCTAATTGGTTTCAAAAGTTTTTTTTTTTTATAAATGCCATGTAATTTATTGATATCACATATTAAATAGATGACAAAAACATTTATCTATAGTCTAAACGTAAACGTGTGGACGCGATAATAACACTTGCATCTATCTTATGATTGTTTACATTTTTATTGTTATAACATTTTGTTTTGTATATAAACTTTCTATTAAAAGATATATTATGAATAAAATTATATTTTACACGTTTCATTATTAGCTTTCTAATTACTTATGCAACTAAGAATATCTTGTACATAGTCGTTAACATAAAATACAACTTAAGCTCGCTAAAAGCGGTGAAAAGTTACGAAAATAAAATGAAATTTATTTGAAACGCTTTTCATGTATGTAACATCTACATTGAAATTGTAGAAAAGAATGTGACAAATTTATTGTCACATTGTATTTCAAAAGGCTACGACATTTATCTGTGTTATCGAGACAAAGCGAGTCTATAAACTTCACATTGGACCACACACAATATAGTTTGTCACACAATGGGGACATTCTAGTAACATATGAGCTAACCACGTTTGTAATGATCAGTTTATCTAGTTTTTTAGGCAACCTCGATTGACGTAACTCTTAAGAGTCGAAGTGACATGCTTTTAAGATTATTTGAATGTCTCCATAAGGTGAATCTTTTTAAAAGGCCTCGTATGTTAAACATTTTCTAGACTGTTTTACATCAGTCTTGTCTTGTGCTAAAAAAAAATTCTTGACTTATTCAAGTAACTTAATAGTAAAATACACACACAGTTTTCTTTTAAGTTAAATAATATTTATAGTTTGGAATACGTTTAGGGACTATTGACGTTTCCAATTCAGTACAAGACTCGGAAGTATACTCAGATAAAATAACTTAAATCTAGATATTTCTTATATAAAGACAGCGATTACATTTCTATTGTACTAACAATTATATGTCCTTGGCAATTTATACATTTGGAGTATTATATTTTGATAGGCGTTTTCATCATAGTTTTCTAAGAACCTGTTCAATTTATTCCTGATATAGAAGTGTCATAAAATCACCTAGAACTTATTATACGCATATCATATAATATAACGTTATATAGTTCTGGGCTTTATGTTTTGGTTTTTTGTTGCCAGCAAAAGTCTGTATCAGAAGTCTGTTATATTATTAATTGTATGTGGAAGTGTCTGATAGTCTTATTGGCCTGGTGATCAGTAAATTGGTTTGCAAATATATAATGTCCCGAAATATGAGAAAAAAAACTCATATAAGGTTTTTGTAACATAAAATCTGCAATCCCGTGCATTTAAAAACTAGTTAATTCATCTCACAGGTCTTTTGTTGTATCAAATTTACCTGCTTATCGGATTGTGAGAAGCTTAATCTAATCTCAGAATGAAATTATTCATTAATGAATAAGAGCTAGAACTCACTGCCGTAAATCAAAATAACAATTAGTGAGTTGCCAGTAAGTATGACCTAAATAGGTCACGTAGAAAAGGTATACATGCAGTTCATGAAATTAGACGACCTTCCACAACTTTGTTTGAAATACATCAATTTAGTTTTTATGATTACAGCCAAGGATACTGAAGTATGATTTAGTTGAAGTGGAGAAGTTTAGCACTTATACACTTGTATTAAGTATAGTTTTTCCATATTCTCAAAGGTGAATAGAGGGATTTATCGTCGCCTTGCATTGCGGAAAACAGATAAACATATGTTGCTTTGTACTGAGCGCTTGGCAATTAATGGGAGGCCGAACGTGACATTAGTGCGATGAACCCATGCATTAAAGCTAACTCGAACCTGGTATTAAAACTTATCTGCAGCTATTTGCATTCGACTTCCTAAACAGCGAGGTTCTGTACCTTTTATTGGACAGTTTATACAGAACGGACCGTTTGTTCGCAATGTACTCGTGATTGTCGGATGCAGGTGAAGGAAAATTGCTTTTCGATTGAGCGAGAGAATGCTAGACTTTCAGTGTAATGGATTCGTTTGATAAAGCGATGGTGACCTTTATCGTGACATGTAATTGACACGTCTACTTAGTGCCTTAAAATCTCTGTAGGTAATCCTGAAGCAATGATGCGGTTACTTTCTTCACTAGGAGAGATCTTGTGTTCTATTCCAAGGAGGGTAGATTTAAGAAATAGTATTTTCTAATTTGTCTATGTTTTGACTGGTTTCGGCCGTGGCTAGTTTGGTAACTAAGTAATCAGTCAAGGTGTGCCGACTCGATCTCAAATTGATTTAGAGGCTAATTTTACAAAAATATAATTTTAAAAGGGAGAAATAGGAAATGAAAAATTTGCCGGGAAACAGATATTTACTCAAGTTTAATGAAATAATAATTCGCTATAATATATTTGTTTGTTTTAGCAATATCGGCTCGATGGTGTTAGTACCTACTTATAACTATATCATATAATATTAATCTAAAAACTATGCTAATGTCACTTAAAGACCTATAATCTTCCCGCTTTCTCTATCGGTCCTAACTGCACCTTAAGGAACTAGTGAACTGGTGGTAAAATCGTGAGTCCACCCTTCCAGATGACATTCTCAAGATGCTGTTTGTGCTGGAACATAACCTCGACATCAAGGACGTCAATCTTTTCCTTTGCCGGGCAAAGAAATCATCCTTGCCTCTACAAACATGGTTGATGTCGAGCAGAATTTTGACAGGCCGAACAGCATTCGAAAAGGGTTGTTGTATTCCACCATAAACAAGTCCAATACCTACAGGGTGAAATTGGTCCAAACACTCCCCGTATAGAAGGTCTTGCAATACGCTAGAAATAGCGTAATTTTAAACTTCTTGCGACACCAGGAACACCTCCTAGCTAGCATGTTACACCGTACTGTCGACGCTTTGCGTTCCCTCTCCATGTCAGAATGATCCTTGAGGTCCTCCAAAACTAAAAAGCATGACTCAAAAATGCTATATGCGTTATTGACCAAACAAAGGTTAAATACGAGATGACTGGAATTGTTTAATTTCTACTATTAGTTAAAACTCTCCCCATATTTTTCGTTACATTTTTGTATTGTTAATAAAATATTTTTTCAAATAAATTTTTTGTGCCATCTAAAATCAAAGCTTACATTAGAACTTATAAGGTTTTCTAAAGTTATAACTTTAAAAGGTTATTGCTAGATGGTTTAAACATTGACAATAAATTACTTTTATATAAAATAGTTGTAGTATTGACCTACCAAAAATAAAGCCTTAATCTATGCGGAGCACTAACAGACTACATATATAGGTCGGTACAAAGGTATATATATATATATAGGTAGGTGGACTCCATATATATCTTGATTCATATATTTCTGCTTTAGATAAATCAGTAATAATTCTACGCAGACGAACTCGCAGACACTAGCCAGTGTTAGATATATAGTTAATTCATTATCGTTTCAATAAGACAAATTAGGGATTCCACTGGTTGCGTGATCCGTTCCACTTTATGGATGCAGCTTTCCGAAGTTGTATATCTTGTTGATGCTAATTATGTACACTGATTAAATTATCTTTCACCTGTATACAATTTAAACACCGCTGTCTCAGTTAACCAGGTAATTGTTCGTGTTTCTTCAGTAGCTGCTACAGAGAACACTAGCTGAATCCGCGGCTTCGTCTGCGTAAAATGTTTTTTGGGTAGCATTTTCATTAATTCAGATTGTTTTACAAATAAGAAACATACGTATAAATACTTCAATGAGCTTTTTACTGTGTATCACTGCAATATCGTGATGAGTCAATAGTAACTACCGCCGCAACGACCCTTGCGGGTGGAATTTCGTAAAATCCGTTCGTAGGTGACTTCTACTCGGCAAAAGGAATATTTCTACCAAATTTCAAGTCTCTACGCCTTATGTTTCCTGACATATCGTGAAAAGTCAATAGATACCTGGATATCTCTTATATATTAAGAAATTATACAATAAGAAATAATATATTTTTTTCCAGCCTGGTCTTAAAATTCATTAAAAAAAACTTTAAATTTGACAATATATTTGGTTTTTCATACTAATTACAATATTATTTAGCCAACGGTTACTAGTTTTTACACATGACTTTACACTACAATAACTGCCAAACTAAGCTGTGCTAGACAATTTTATAATTTAGAAAAGAATGTAAAATGTTCACAGACAAACAGACAATTAAATATTATTTACCTCTACTTTAATTCAAAGGAGCATAAAATATGTTACTATCTTAGGATTATCATTAATCGAGAGCCGAAGAAGTGCAGAATAACAAAATTTTAGATGTTTCCTAGAAGTGTTTTATTCAAGTAGAAAATAGCTCTGACTTTAAACTGTTTAATGTATTTTCAAAGCTTAGGTATATTTATTACAGTAAACGTTTTAATCTTTTAGCCTTTCCACCTACACGTTACAATAATCCATGATTGTTTATGCGTTACCAACATGAATAAGCCTTAATAATGTGTTAGCCACTGTAGTCAATTGAATTCATAATTTTATTGCAAGCTTAGTCACGTTTCGTATCCATAAAGAGTCATTTGTATGTATTTTCTTTCATATCATTTGAAATACCTAAATTACTAGTCTCTATTAAACAAATACCACACAAAATGGCTTTTTAGTAATGAATGTTTCAAACTCTATATAGGTCAATGTATATTGACTTATATGTTGATTAGTTTTGTTGGTAATATTACAAAGCGATCATAATTAGAATAAGTTTGCCTAAAATAGGGTACGTAAAGGCTTATGTTTAAGTTTTGCTCTGCTATTTAATTAGTGTTGTATGTATTTATATACTACTATGATTTCTCCTAGATAGTTGAATAAAGTGAAAAAAATATTTAAAATATCTTTTAATGTTGTTTATTTCGTATAATCTTCAAAAGGATATAATGGGTTTAGTCGGGGTTGTTAGGTTTGCCAGCGAATATTTTCGTATTATAAGTATCAGTATTAACAGATTAACTTTGTTATGCTGTAAATATATATAAATGGAAAAAAAGTGCATGCGTACAAAGTGAAACTTCTTTAGCAAACTAATTTTTATGTCTTATTTATACTTAGACAAATCTAAAACTTCACAGTTGCGACACTTCCCGGGAAGGAAAAAAGAAGATATGTTAGAAAAATAAATGAATTTAATTTTCATTAGAATATCAAAAGTGTCGCAAATACAAATAATTCATCTCAAATAACGAATTGTAAATAAAAATGTCACGTGTTTATTGTTATTAATTAAATTTTGTTTTAAAATTTAATTAAATTTTGTTTCCGAATTTTAAATTTAAAAGAGAGAATTTATGAAATATTTTTACTTTTTATGAAAAATAGGTATATTAAATCATTAAACGACGAGTGGCAAATTAAAATGCCACGTGTCATTTGTATTACATATATTATAACTACCTAATCTTCAAACGATTTAACATAAAAACGTTGCACATTATTGTGACGCTAATCACGCGTTTCATCCGTAAAACTTTTACCATCATACGCCTCCAGAAACCAACACGAAGTTTCACTTCAAAAATTGTATAAATTATATTTGAGTTGGTCTATTACCATCGGGTTCTAGTGCTATGGATTGCATTCAGAGTCAAGGGTAAAACAAAGTCCAGTTCAATCAGAACAATCCAAATTTGATAATTATGTTGTATTTATTTAGAAACACACACCACCGACTTATCACATAACAAGTACAGTAAGTTTATAACATGATAACGTATCGCTATTAAAGGTTTATTTAATATTTATTGTATGTCAATTCCTTGGTTACATCGTAAAAGAAAAATCAAATGGTAAAAATTCTTGAAAACTATGATATGGATTAATATAAATCGCTTAAGGTTTTACTGCTTAAAAAGGGCGGGGCAAACCAAAAATACGGCCGTGAAAGTAGTGATTACATAGTCACGCACGTAATGGCGAATGTAAAAATACAATAATGATAGCAATATGTACTTTCGTAAACGAGTAAAAGAGATAACAACAGAGCTTAACAAACTATGATGGATAATGCAACGTTATCATGATAAGTTTATAAAGTAAAAGAAAATATTCCTCGTAAAAGATTGTAATAAATGTATTTGTTACGTATATATTATTACAAAACATACCTTATTGCAGTGAAACTTCTTTTGGCGCATGAAAATGAAATTGAAGCATGAAACGCGTGATTAGCCTAACGAAGACATGCAGCATTTTTTATGCTTATACGTTTGAAAAATAACAAGTAGCATTTTAATTTTCCACTCATCATTTAATAGTTTAATATAAAATTTTTCATAAAATATAAAATTAAAATATTTCATTAATTCTCTTTTCTAAATTTTCAACAAAATTTAATTAATAATTTCTGATATTGACAAAAAAAACACGTTTCCTTATTGTTTTCGACTAATTGAAAACATTTGAGATTTCAATAAATTATTTGTATTAATTTTTGACACGTTTAATATTTTAATGACAATAAAATTTATTGTATTCTTAACATAATCTTTTTCCCTCCCCTAAGTCTCGGATATCTAAAATTTTACATTGTTTTAAATATAAACAAGATTTAAAAATTTATTTGCCAAAGAAGTTTCACTTCTGACATGTGTTATTTATAAGCACGCACTTTTAATTTTTTTTTAATACAACACATCTGACAATAATCTGTCATTACTGTTAATAGCGTTAATATATTTTACAATTATAATCAAGTAAATTGTGATTGTTATTATTTTAGAAACCTAGGAAAAGAAGGGTAGTTTTACTTCAAATTATATACGAGGTTTGATCGAAAAATGACCGTTATTTTCAATTTTTTCAAAAGTTTTAGTTTATTCATCAATAACTATCTTATCCCCTTCAAAGTAATCCCCTCAGATAAATACACTTATGCCAGCGTTTTTTCAAATCCTCGAAACACTTCGGAAACGCGCTCTTTGGTATCCCCAATATCTCCAGTTTCGATTTTTTTTTACCTCCTTAATCGTAGCAAAACGCTTTCCTTTCATCGGTGTCTTCTGTTTTAGGAAGAGGAGAGTCAGCGGCGGCTAAGTAGGGTTAATATGGTGATTGAGGCATGATGACGGTTTTGTTTTTGGCTAAAAACTTACACACAAGCATTGATTTGTGAGCTATATATATATATAACCTCACCTTGATGAATTTTCAGTCTGTCTTGACTTTTTTATAAGTCAAGACAGACTGAAAATTCATCAATACCTTAAGTTTTGCGTATGTTGGACATTTTGTAATATAATTTTCTATTGTTGCAGTTCGTTTTTTGGTACTAACGCCTCTCATTATGCATCGCACGCGCATTCTCCAACCGAAGCAAAATCTGGATATCCGTATATTGGACAACTTGGTGGCATGGATATGGGAAGAGTTCATTGACTATAAAATCTATTAAAATCAGATAAAATATTTATATTCTACAAAGTGTTCGTATATGACAGGATACCAATACAGATTAAAGTAGAGATTACACGTGTAGCAATCCAATTGCACACTGTACGAGAATATCCGATTGCGGTTCCAATGTTACTGTCTAGGCTAAGTCTAATATCTAAACCTAATTGCTCTATACAACTAGTGCCTTTGTCCGAATTCATATCGTTATTGAGAATACAGAAAGATTTTCAAATATTTTGTATATTTTACACTACGAAGACTAAGTTTAAGGTACAAAAAATGTATTATACAGCTTTATTTACATAACTGTTTATTAAGTGAAGTAATTTGTTCCTAATTATCAATTTAATATTGATTTAATGAATAATGGTCCGTCTCAAAACCAATATATGGTATTAAAACAGAATTTTAGTAAAGTTTATCGAATTTTAAGTGATAAATGTAGGTAATAGTTTCAACGCCTTGGTAAACATATCGGTCGTTTATTTTTTATACAAGTCTTTGTTATAATAAACCTCGTGATAACTACCATCTGCTAGTATAGCTATATGTAAGTACTCGCTTTATTTGGAGAGACTCAGATTTGATTCCCGAAAGGGCAAATTTATGAGTTTATATTGGTCTTATATATCAATTTCTAGACTGGTGGTGGTTTAGCTGCCACTATACTGAAGTTGTGTGTTAAATAATGGATTCTGGTGTAATGCTGTGAAGAAATCATAAGAGGTAAATTGGCCCTTACCAGGATAAGGTGATTCGATATCAGTATGTATCGTCACGTACCAACAGATGAGATCTCCTAGCCACGGCCAAAGCCTTCCACCAGACTAGAGTTAGACAGATGAGTAAATGCAATTCGTTGAATTTGCACCTGTTTGAACCTAGACCCTATTAGCGACGCATGCATTCGCACCATTGCACCAGCGGGACAATAATGTAGACAGGTATTTGAGACCGGCCTTTAGTTATAATTCACCTCTTTATTGTTTAAGTTCTTTTGATAAGTTGTAAAATAGTCTATAATATGGGTAATTTTATTTTTACTTAAGTGAATTTGTAAATACACTGTCCTAATTATATTAATATAGACTATATTTTAAATCCACGCTGTTCTTTATAAATGCCTTGATGCATATTTATGTGATTTAACTATAATTGTATTTATTTTATACTTATGTTATATTTAGGATATTACTTTTAAGGATAGCGAGCACTTTTTAAAAATGTTTATCCAAAATAAAATAAATTTACTGGAGAAATATTTTGTTTTCATTCACCCGTCCTTAATAAGTCTAGAACTTATTCATATATAATACATATAATATTGTCTATACGCTCGCGCATACACACGCACACACACACACACACACACACACACACACACACACACACACACACACACACACGTGTACACACACACACGTGCACACACACACACACCCACACATCAACTTATTTCACATACTTTATTTTACTTTCCTTTTTAATTTAATTTAATCTAAAAAGTTTCACCTAGCTTAGGGACTGATATTTTTCATAAAATATTTAGTTTTTAATATTAAGAACTTCTTAATTTAGTTTTTGACAGATGTAGTTATCTGTAATATTTTGGACAAATAAAATTACTTACGTTTCATCCTATTATAGCTTTCCTTTACCAATTTCTCGAGAAAGAAATTGTCTACCAATACCGCTTTAATACAGAATAAAAGTTTATTTTATTTGATAAAAATTCAAAACACTTTAGGGCAATACTCACGGAATACTTCTTTTCAATTCATTATTATTATCATTCTTTAAAGAGTTTTTTAATTGAATTCCGACGTTTCGTAAACACTTTCATCATCACGAGCGGGCTGAAACCTGTTAAGTGTTAAATATCAGCATTTACTGTATAATTTACTAGCTGTTACTCGCGGTGTTACTCGTGTCGCTCCTTATTTCTTGGAACTCTGATCTTAGTGACCGTCTTCAGTACGAAAGGTAGTAAATAAAGAGTGAGTAAACTTAGTGGTCTAAAACCACTATCGCATTATTGTATTATTGTATCGCATTTCCACTAGTTGTCTTTATAAACAACACCTCTTACTACAACCCTATAGTCAGGATGTGTCGGTCATATAACCAGTTCGCTGATTCAGCTTTAGACATTTTAACGCTAGATACTCAGTTTTCTATAATAAGCTTGTTAAGATTTGTAGTTGAATATCTTGATTATATTATAAAATAATATAATTGCAAGGTTCGATAGGCTCGTTATAGAAAGCTGACTAACACCACTAAACTAATATTTATAATCCATAGAAACTAAAATTAATAAAGTAACACTTATTTACTAATACTTAAACATATAAATTTGATAATCGCTTAGTAAAAAAAAAAAACAATAATGTTATGCTGTGCGACCATATAGGGTCTCAATAAGGTCTATACCTTTATATATTACTACTTAAGAATTATTATATATTGTGATCTGTTTTGGCTGCCTTAATAAATAAATAAAATAAATATTGTCAATCTAATAAACCGGTTTGTAGTCCAATGTTTCTGCAAGTAAGGAAAATTGGTTCTAATGTGACTTATTATATATGTACATTGCATAAATGGACGAAGTAGTTTGAGGCGATGAAAAAAAAACACAATATACAAGCAATACAAGCGATAAAGATCAATTCAACATATCAAACCATTTTACTATTAATTAATATATTTTATTAAAGTTCGTTTCAAAGCATGTAAAATACTTTTAAAGTTATTAAAGTCGGACATTCCATTCAAAAGATATAACAAATTACAAAATGTCAATGCATTTAGGCACGAACCCCGACCTATTTTATAGCTCAGGAGTGTGGGACTCGGCGAGGGAGGAGACCTCGTAATATCCACTTAAACCCAGCGGAACCCTCTTCATCCATAAGTGAGGCACCCTGTGATCAAGACTTATAACTGGGCCTGCGATTGGTGAGTTAGCTAATATTGCAAGGATACCGATGATAATCACCGATATGCCTATACTGTTTTTATTTTTATCAAGCTAAATATTACTGAAGCAATTAAAATCTTTCATTACCTACTTGAAATGAAGAATTTTTCAATACCTGTTGAGTAGTTTTAATTTTGCTAATGTCGAACATGTCGTAAATGATGTTACGAATTTAAAAATGTATTAGTTAGATGTATATTCGTTGGAAAGTATAATGTGTACATTGATTAGATTATAAATGTAAGTGTGTATCTATATTAATAATCTGGCCGGAAGTAATTAAAAAGTAAGTGAAATAAGTCTTTTATGTTAACGAAAATAAATCTATAGTCTGACTTAGTAGACTTTCCACTGCCACGAGATAGGTATCTACGTGGATGTAACTGCGGGGCATTGCTAGTAGATAAACTTAATTTTACTTATTTACTTAGCTTCCTGGTTTTCCAAAAACTGATAAAGAAAACTAAATATTTTAATAAGTAAAGTTGGTGATATAGTACTATGAAACTGGGTTGGTATGCTTCTACACGTCGTCGGCAGAGAGATAAATTTAAACTTGGAAATGTACTGCACACGTTGATTCTCATTACAGTCTCGGAATTAAATACGGTCAGGGAGTAAACTTTATGTAATGTTCGCCTGAAATGTGCAAATAGAATGTTAGTTTATATTACATTTATTTACACACTTTATGCAAAACAAATATTATACCTAAATGAAGAGAATAAGAAGTATAGCAGCTTAATAGTAATTTTTCCCCTTGTGGTTATGTACTTTATACATACATACATACAAATCATCACGCCTCATTCACATAGAGGTAGGTAGAGACCACTTCCTTCCACTTGCCATGATCCTTGCAAATCTCCTTCGCTTCTTTCATTCTCATTTAACCTTTCATACAAGTTCGTCGGTTTAAAGTACTCTTGAACTGGCCCTTATTTAAAATATACTCTTGAGTCATAAATCCGTTTTTGTCAGTCTCCTTTCATTCATTTTCTCTACATGCTCAAACCATCTAAGCATACCTTTCTCAATTTTAGTCTTCTTTTATACCACAACGTTCTTTTATCATACTATTTCTTCTGCCATACCCAACTTTTAACACCATACATAAGTTTTGGCACCAACACTCCTGCATTCACAGCTAGTCTAGCCCTTTGAGACACCATCTAGCCATTTCCATAAGAATTTAAAATAAATTCTATTAAAATGAGTTCCAATATTTAAAATACATTGGAAGCATGCACATTTATATTCTTAGTATACAGTATTGCATGAAATAGATATAATGAAATAAACTTTAAAATGAGGTAAGGAAACAAAGTAAAGTAAATCAAATTTAAGTGATGATAATTTATGGAATCTTATTTCTAATGTAGTTCTTAAACTATTGTTTAAATTTATTTGTATTGTTATTTTGTTTTACCATGGGTTATAAAAGCTGTTACAAAGGAGAGAGTTAGGGAATAACAAATGTACACACGAATAACTACTTACTATTATTATAATAAATATGTGAACATAGATATCATATTTTAAGCTTTTACTAATTATTCCCAGATTCTGTGGAAATATGGAGAAGTCGTTTAAGTAGGATTTTGTGACCTTCTACATTGCGAAAAAAATCAGTGCAAAATTTTAAATTATTCGCGAATAGTTAAGAATATTTCGTGATGTGTCAATGACTTTAATTGCCTTAAACCATCTTCGTATGGTTGCATTTCTAATAAAACTAATTTAGGGTAAGTGATTTCAAAGTCGATAACGGGTCACAGATAGACACAATTTTATATAGATAGTAAGTAACAGCTTATTAAAGTCCCTCTAATTAGCACAGATCTTCTCATTCATAGGAGAGAGAGTTTTTAGAGCACAGACCTATCATGCTGTTCCACTGCAGGCTGGCCTAGTGCTCATTTCTTGCCATTTTTTCAAGGCTTGCACAAAATCTATGTACATATTGCGGTTTCGTACTATGTAAATGTTAAACGGATGTTTACCTCATACTTCTTTACTCGTACTTTAATATCAAGTGCATCATTATATTGGTTACATTTTAATCCTCCAAAACAATATCAGTTAATATTTTTCAAAATATCAGAAAGCTACGCATGAGCCATAAAAAATGGACTTTTGTCCTATTCAAACGTTGAGACAACCCAACGATGTGCTTTAAACCAATTTCATTAGAAGGGCAATAACACAAAAATGGATTTTGGACTACTAAATCTTCAAACTTATAGCGATTGACTTGAAATTTATCAAATTGACTCCTATCGCAACGTAGACGTACTAAGAACGAAAAAAAATATTTCCAACTACTTCGACGCGATAACGAAGTATGTGAGTGACACCGCGGGAAACAGCTATGTCATACGTGATATCAAAATCAACCTTAACAAGAGTGACGGGATTACCCTTCACATTTCGACAATCGCATTGTATGGCTTTCTGCGCAGTATGGGGTGTAATTAGACAGTCAAACGCATGCTTAGCTTCAGGCAAACCAAAACAATGGCGGGCGAGAAATATATGACATGTTTCTATAATATAATATTTAGGCCTAACTTTTATTTTACAAATTTTTAGTAATAATATTAACTGGTTACTCATTATTAAACTGTTCCTAAAAATATTAAATCAAATCAAATCATTTATTTCCTAAATACACAACTGGTCAGCATAGTGTAAGACCCACCACGCTGCATAGACAAGTGTGGACTCTATTCCTTCACTTCCATAGTCCGATATGTTGGTAATCCGACACAACCGGGGAGAGATCGGGCGCAGGACCGACGGCTTAACGTGCTCTCCGAGGCACGGGGGTGGATCCTACCGCCAACTTCCCAACTTCGGGCCAATATTGAGAAAATCTTAATAGAAAATTTAATATCCATTTTTGAACTGGCCCGACCCGGGACTCGAACCCAGGACCTCATGTTTTTAGTCGAATTTGCTAACCACTAGACCAATGAGGCAGTGTAAAGGCGTACTACCATAAAATGGCGTGCAAATATTACATGTTATGTTATTTATTACATACAATGGCAAATTTACGATCTTAATAATTATTATTAAAAGAAAATATTTCAATAAAATTACCCAAAAAACACAATTTTAATACAAGAAATAAATTCAAACTTGTAATACCATATTTTACAGTGAAGAAGCTCCAGCAATTGTCAGGTTGAGCAAACGCAATTTTCATAAGACAATCTAATCACTGAAGAATTTGCCTGTACATACTTTTATGAAATACGATAAATATGACCTACAATACACAATGCATATTATAATATTGAAGATTATTTAAATGACCTAAATGTTTGTACTTGATTCCAGTTGCACATGAAAGCTAAACACATTGTGTAACCTACTAAAACTAAGTTTTAAGGAGCAACCGCTGAGTTTCTTGTTGGTTTCTTCTGAGCGGAATCAACTTTCCGAACCGGTGGTAGATTTGTTACCAACGTACCGACTACTAACGATTGAAAAGTGCTTTTTGAGCCCACTTAATGTTTGCCCATAAAGAATATTTTGTATTTATTATGAGATTGTATTAACAAAGACGTGCAAAAGCAAAAACAAAGTGCACTTCGGTACTTTGCTGTTTAGAAACCATAACACAAAAAGTATTGATTATAACGCGCTTTTCTTTTATTTTCACTGGGAAATGTTTTTATGCACAAACCCGGCCTCGCAATACCCACTAAAACCCCGTGGAACCCCCTTCATCCATGAATGAGACACCAGGGTTTCTACGCGCTACCATCTAAGATTATCATTTACCGTTAGTTAATCACAGTTAAGTTCTAAATTATGAGAGATCAAAATAAAACCGATGTTCAAGTACAGGATGTGAAGAAAGTGTAAAAAAAAACTTTGCGTTTTCATGAAACAACGATGTAACTGGAACAGCTGATGAAAGCCAAGGGTGCCGCCATATTGACCTTTGAATTGGCTTTCATTTCACCCCTACTATAGGTTCGGCTAGAATGTGATATGCGTGTAAAAAAGCTTGATTAATTATAACATTATTAATTTCAGTTGTGTATTATAAAATTACACGCACGTACATATAATATTCCTTAACAACACTTTGTCATTTGCAATAGGAGCTTGATCGGTCAAAATAATCTAGACGTATCCTGTTTTTTATCGAGCTATTAATCGTGGCTTACCGCAGCGTATATAGCTAAATCTAGTCGGTTTATCCATTTATATTGTTAAAGAATCACGGAAGGCGTTGAATGGAAAACGTGATTGAATTTGGTTTTTTATTGTAAAAACGGGTATTTGAGCACAAAAACTGTTCGGTAAAGCACACGCGTGGGAATCACAGTTTGCAAGCGCTCAAATCCGGATGGTAATCTTAAATGTAATGATGAAAAACGATTTTGTAAAAGATAAATCGCTTCAATATTTTCTTGCGCAGATTTCTTAAAACTGTTGTGGTGATGAACAAACTTTCCAATATCATTTGTGTTTTACAAATATTATTCACGTATTTCAATTGAATACAGTTGATATGAAGAATGAAGTTTAATATTAATAATCAATAGCAGGAGAAGCCGTGCCTGTCTATCTAATCACGATTAACACAAAAAACTACTCCATGGATTTTCATCCAGTGTGTGTCAATAGATAACGTGATCTTTGAGGAAGATTTATGTATAAAATTTGTCAAGATTTTCTTTAAATTAGAATAAATTAAGCCACCTGGGAGCTTATCGAAAATACTGCCAAATCCCTTTTGTCATGATTATGTTTGTAATATCTATATTATTAAAATATATTAAATACTTCATGTGGTGTACAGATTATACTAGGCATTAAGCTCATTCGGTCATTTGACAGACAAAACATGTGGGACTAATATACTCTACTACCCGTGCGAAGTCGGGGCGAGTTGCATAGACAATTTACAATTGTTTAAAAAGGAACAAAATTATCACTTCTTTCTTTATTTCGTAAAATCCCTTGTACCTACTGCATCGGTTGTATCCAAATATTTAGTATGATGTAATTAAACATTTAACTTTTAATACATTGTTGATGACTTAAAAAGATACGGAGAGAGATGATTTTATACTAGAGTAGTATGTCAATTTGTTAAATGCCACTATACAGTGTCACATTTATATTTTTTAACAGTTCTGGGCCCTTAGACAACGTCACTTTCGAAGATTGCTAAAAAATGCATGGGAATGACATTTTGTGTAGAAATATATAGAAAAATGTAACGTCATTCCCATACATTTTTAAGCGTTAGCGATCTTTGAAAGTTACGTAGTCTGTGAGCCCTGATGATGATACTATTAAAAAATACTTACCCTAGGTTTACATACAACGTTCAAAATATCCAAAATATAAATACCCCAAATTGCTTGGACTACCTTCATCGTGATAATTTAGTGTTCCAATTAAATCATTGATAGAAATAGTAGCAAATCAAAAAATATACATATACTCGTATCTATGTTTTGGATCTCCTGCCAGTGGCGAGGGTGTTGAGGTTACTGCCCCTTCCATCACAGATGGAGAGATGGTATTAATCTTCGAACGTTTAAGGACCAGGAAAACCAGCCAAGATGGCATTCCATGCAAGGTTCTATTCCTTGCATTACATGAGTGGATGGCTTCGGGAACTCTTCAACGAGTGCCAACATTACCAAAATATAGAAATACCCGTAATTTTATTGTACTCACTTTCGGAACCATGGTAATTTAGTATGTCAGTTAAATCATTGATCGATATAGCAGTAAACCATTCGCTAATTAATAAATATACATATATGTATGTTTTGGATAGACCCAAAAGCCAAGCAACCATATACTTGTCCTGTTATTAACGTTATTGGGTCCATATGGGTCCATTTTCTAGGTTATGCCACACATCGCAGGGTATTATAAAATGTACTAAAATATATTGTGATGTGTGGCATAATTTATAAATAAAAATATTTCTTTCTTCTTTCTTATTAATAAATCCTTAGAAACATTAGACTATCGTCAAATAAAATGGGATTAAAGAACTTTGTATAATGAGTAAAATGAGATGGTACACTTGTCCGTCCGTTCGCAGGAGAAGGCTGGGAAGGATCGCCGTCTGTCTCCTTAGTGGTGACCTTTGGGTAACAGATGCGGGGTTCGTTGCCCAACAAAGAGAGGTCCCGCGAGGTGGATGGTGCCAGGGGCTCCAGGCAAGCCACCTTCCGAGTAAGTTTTTGGTCATTGACAGGGTTGGGCACATCGCCGGCAGCGTTGCAAATGTCTGTCAGTCGCGTTCTCATGACCCTGTCTCCGGGTGATGTAGGATCACCGCTGGATTTTAGCTGGTATTAGTCCGGCATAACCTGGAACATCCTCCCGAGTATTCCACGAGGTTTGCCCAGCGTTAAAAAAAAGTTGACAGTAAAAAATATCAATATTATATTGAAATAATGGTCACATTCAACCTGTTTTAGATTAATACAGTGAATCTTTGCATCAGACTCATAGTAAGCAATTATGAATGACGTGTAAATGTGAACTATTTTCCGATATATCACGATGACATAACTCAGTAAAGCCCTTGTTTTAATCAATAGTTATAACTCTGAATAAATTATAGTATTATATTACTATAATTTATTCAACAACTAATAACTACACAGTCATAAAATTGTTGCGTTCTAGCATAATGATGTCATTTTGAGTCCGTTCGTGAACACGTCACGTTCTATGTATTCATCATGGTTTCAACTACTATAATGTGTAAAACTGTACACAAATTTTAACATCACACAACTCAAAAAAATGAATTTTAAACAAATTATTATAAAGACAAACTAAAGTTCTTTTCTTTTTAAGTTATTATTACTTAACACTGTCAAAATCAAAAAAATCAAAATCAAAATATTCTTTATTCAAGTAGGCTCAAAAAGCACTTTTGAATCGTCAGTAGTCTGTCCGTTGGTAACAAATCTACCACCGGTTCGGAAAGTTGATTCCGCTGAGAAGAAGCCGGCAAGAAACTCAACGGTTACTCCTTTTAACATAGCTTTTTTTGTAGGTTACAATGTGTTTAGCCCTCATATGCAACTGGAATCATGTCCAAACATCTTTGTCGCTTAAATAATCTTCCACATTATAATATGCCTTTTTTATTTGGTCAAGAAATACATATCTTGTAGAAATTTTCAAACGTTATTAAAATACTTATCATCATACATATTGCAAGGGGGGGGGGGAGGGAAGATATGTTAGGAGTTTAATGAATTTCTACAAATAATTTATTGAGATCTTAAATGACGAATTGTAATAAAAATGCCACGCGTTTTTGTCAATATTAGAAATTATTAATTAAATTTTGTTTTTGAACTGAAAAATAGTAAATTTAATTATTAAGCGACGAGTGACAAATTGAAAGGCCACATGTTATTTGTGAATATTAAAATTACTTAACCTTCAAACGAATTAACATAAGAAACGCTGCACATCTTCGTGACACTACTCACGCGTTTCATGCGTAAAAATTTTACCCTCATGCGCCTAAAGTAGCTTTGGTTCAATAAAGTAATTGGATGCGTAATAAAACTATGAAAAGGTGTAGACCATTTTATATCCAATATAGATTTTTATAATGAAACACTTGTTATAATGTCCTATAATCTAATTCATCTTACACGGGGATACTTATTATCTAACGTATTTATTTCTTGATCAATGTGAAAATGTCAGTTTTAGAATAACAGCCTCTTCTGTAATAAAGTAATGTAGTCTTTTACAGAGAAGTAATGTAAATAAAGAGCCTTTTATTTATATATTTTTTATATTGCTGACAGTGTAGCGCTTGACTGTGATCTCACCTGATGGTAAGTGATGATACAGTCTAAGATGGAAGCGTGCTACACTGGCAAGAGGCGATATACCCCTTATAGTTTCTACACAGCATCATACCGGAACACAAATCTCTTTTTTTAGCGGTACGCCTTTGCTGGCAGGGTGATAACTAGGTAGGTAGGGTGATAACAAATTAAATAAATAAATAAAAATACAATTTCCTAAATTCGTCATACCGGGGATCGAACCCAGAACCACCAAGGGGATACTCGCACCACTGCGCCAGCGAGGCCGTCAAGTTTCCTTATACTAGTAGTTTAAGTTTCTTTCCAGTACACGTGAAAAGTCATAGTTTATTTAATTGAACGTGATGAATCATGTTTAATATAAAAACTGGGCGGGGATTAGATATATTCGTGGTTCGCATGAGTTCAGTGGGCGGATATGATACAACTATTTGTTATTACCGCATGACTGATAGTGTGTATAGGCCGAGTAATCCAAAACTGTTTGTCCACTGTCTTAAGCTGTTGCTTTCGACTTAACGATTTATACCATTTAATCATATCTTTTACTCGTGAAGTTAAACAGCAACGCAGTTAATGCACAAAAAAAAGATAAAAAAAACTATTAAAAGAGATAGAAAACAAATAATATGATAAAAATGTGTACAAAGGCGTCTTCATCGCTTGGAGCGATCTCCTCTTACTATATAGTCAGTGGTTTGTATGTTCGGCCACAGTCATGAGGTTCGGTTTCGAGTTCCGGGTCAGGCCAATTAAAAAATTCGATATTTGCCCGAAGTTGGGAAGTTGGCGGTGTGATCCAACGCCGTGCTTCAAAGTGCACGTGGGGCCGTTGGTCCTGCGCCTGATCTCTCTCCGGTTAACACATCGGACAATGAAAGTGAAAGAACACAGAGTGCATTTGTGTATTATGTCTGCCAACACCGGAGCAGCCTGGTGGGTCTTTGCTCTAACAACCCTCTCTCCTATGAGGAGGAGGCCTGTGTCTAGCAGAGGGACGTTAATGGCCTGGTACTTACCATACATATATAATCATAAGGGGGTGTGGCTAGACTGCATGACTCACTAAATCATCAGGACATCATCATTATCATACAGTTCGACAGTTCAAAAACGAAATTAAATTTGCTTAGTAGGGTAAAAGATATGTTACTATTTTTTGTTTTATGTTTTAAGAGCATAATATACATATTTTAGTAATCAGTTATATTTTTAGTGTACGATTCTTCTTTCTTTTTCATTAATTTTAAACGACAAGAAAAACACACGCATATTTATACTTTGTAATGATATACCTACAGTCGCCCAACAACCTCGAATTTAATACAGCAATGAAACAGTCGTTTTATATAAAAAATATGTATAATGTTGAATAAATTAAGTTCATTTTATTCAATTATTATTCGTTGTTAGTTATTCATCTAATATACAAGTAGATTATGATGGCATTTGCATCGGTAAGCGTGGGATGTAGGTTATGTAGAGTACAATAATTAACATTCGTGCCTTGATGTAAAACACTGTCAGTATTTAATTGTACAGCAATAATGTCTGAATATTTTTAACATCAGATAATAAAAACATATTTCTATTTTTCAATATCAGTAAACACCTTTCGTGAGAAGATTTTGGGGTTACAAACATATAATTTAGTTTTCTCTTCCCCAATATGCATATTTTTCGTGTGATTGCAATTTATTTAAACAATTATGCAATGGAAAGTTTATATATATACGTGGTCACAATAGATGCTACATTTTCCACTAGATTTGGTAAATAACGCCTGTTAAAACAGCAAAGATATTAAACAAATTTAATTGACGAAAAAACATAACGTTAATGAGATTTCATTTAATGTTATTTGAAATCGTTTTCACGTTTAAATATAATTTTAATTTGTTTTTTAATTTAAATATCTACAGGGTGAGACCGACGCATGCCGTATGAAGCAAGGCGTCGCCACGTCGCTTCTCTTCCCACTCGACTCTCACTGTAGACAATGTTGTATTGCTTACGTTATACGTAACTTGTGTCTTATTTTTAAAAAATCGGTGCTTCACATGTTCTGTGGCGGATTTTTTTAATTTACTATATTTCTTCTATTATTTAATAGTTTATTTCATTACATACTTTTTATATATGCACTAAATTAAATGAAGCATTTTAAACCGATATTGAGTGTACATAGGACAACTTATCTCTTAAAGGAGATCTCTTCCAAAAACTCTATTTATTGTTTAAAATAATAATGTAATACAAACGTCTTATGTATTATATTTTATATTTCACATTTTATTTTAAGCGATTTTAAATTCTTATGAACACAAATTCTTCTTTAACCCCAATTGTAACACAAAAATATAGCGAATAACTTCGCAGGAAACAGTTATTCATATTCTATATAAGTGGATCGCAGCCCATTAGCATGGAATCTCTCCTATGGGCTCTGTTTTTAGAGCATAGAGCTACCCCGCTGCGGGTTGGTGGGCATAGTACACAAGTGCACACCCTATTCCTTCACTGTCATAGTCCGATGTGAAGGCAATCCGACACGAGTGGAGAGAGATCAGGCGCAGGACCAACGGCTTAATGTGTTCTCCAAGTCACGGGGGTGGAGACACAGTGGACTTTCCAACTCAGGGCATATATTGAGAAAATCTTAATCAAACACTCAACATAAATTTTTGAATTTCATCATGTCTGTGGCTGAACATGCTTAGGCAGTCACTGAGGCAGTCAGTATATCCTACATAAGTTAAAAGGTGAGTAACAGCCCATTAACGTCCCACTGCTGGGCACAGGCTTCTTCACTCATGAGAGAGGGTTATTAGAGCATAGACCCTCCACGCAGCTCCATTGCGAATTGGAAAGCATAGTACGCAAGTGCACTCTCTATTCCTTCACTCTCTATTCCTTCACTCTCATAGTTCGATGTGACGGGAAAACAACACGATCAGACAGAGATCAAGCGCAGGACCGACAGCTTAACGTGCTCTACGAGGCACGGGGGTGGAGCACACCACCAACATTCCAACTTCGGGTAAATATTGAGAAAATCTTAATATCAAAACCCAATATCCGTTTTTGAATTAGCCCGACGCAGGGCCTCATGTCTATAGCCGAACATGCTAACTATATTAAAGTGAAACTTCTTTAGGCGCTGAGGGTAAAATTTTTACGGATGAAACGCGTGATTAACGTCACGAAGATGTGAAGGATTTTTTATGCCAATTACTTTGAAGATTAAGTAGTTTTAATATTTACAAATAACAAGTGGAATTTTAATTTGCCACTCGTCATTTAATAAAAAAAAATAATATACTATTTTTTAGAAAATATACAATAAAAACCTTTCATAAATTCTCTTTTTTAAATTTTTTATTCAAAAACAAAATTTTATTATTAATTTCTAATATTGACATGTGGCTTGTGGCATTTTCACAATTCGTTATTTGAGATATCAATAAATTATTTGTATATATATTTATATATATCTTAATGAATCCCTCACTGGTTTCAGTCAGCTAAATCAATCAAATGTTCTTTAATGAAGAAAGCCATTTTCATAAAATAAAAATAACATAAGCGCAACGAAGAATGACTCGAATCTAAATCCCTTGTTCTCACACATCACCGTGAGAAAAATATCACAACAAATTCGATTACTAACTGTTCGGCAATTATACATGTATATGACAGTTATAGCGGGTTGTCCGTTCGACTGGTTTTTGTGAGCATCAGTTGGCGTAGAAAAATTGGTAATCGGTTATCAGTTTTCAGTAAAACCAAATTGATTGATGTATTTATTGGTGACTAATCAGTAAAGCTTTTGACGTACAGTACAACCCAGAAAAGTTTATATTGTCTTGTAACAATAACTTATAACAGATTTTCAGTTTCAGATCAGTAATACCTTAATTATAAATAAAAAAATTGTAAATTCATAAGTACATCAAGTAGATAGGTTGAATCATATCTGGGCCCGTAGCCAACGTAACTTTCGAAGATTGCTAACGCTTAAAAATGTATGGAAATGACATTTCATTTTTCGATATGAAACGTCATTCCCATACATTTGTTAGCAATCTTCGAAAGTGAAGTTGTTTAAGGGCCCTATTTCAGCACCGTTTAGCTGTTTTCGCACAATTACCCATTTAAGGTTTTCTTTAAAAATCGTTTATTAGCGATAAGACTGCCTTTTTATATCTTGTATATTACTTTTATATTTGTTTTTTTATAAGGGGTACAATAAATAGTATAAAAAAAATTGAAAATGCGTGCGTACAAAGTATACATGTCAGAAGTGAAGCTTCTTTGGCAAACTAATTTTTAAGTCTTGTTTATATTTATACAAATCTAAAACATAAGATTTCCAAGACTCAGAGAGAGGGAGAAAGGAAGATGTGTTAGGAATTTAATTGTCATTAAAATATTAAGTGCCGAAAATTAATACAAATCGAAATCTCAATTGACGAATTGTAAATAAAAATGCCATGTGTTTTGTCAATATCAGAAATTATTAATTAAATATAGTTTTTGAATTTAAAATTTAGAAAAGAGAATTAATGAAATAATTTTGTTTTATATTTTATGAAAAGTAGTGTATTAAATTAAAAATGACGAGTAGCAAATTAAAATGTGACATGTATTTGTAAATATTAAAACTACCTTACCTTCAAACGAATTAGCATACTAAACTTTTTACATTTTCGTGGCGCTAAATTATATCGTGTAAGATGGTGGTGTGGATGGCGCCAATCGGCTTGCATAAAGGCATTTCCCAGCGTAAAAAAAATGGCGCCAATATATAAACGTATTTAAATGGATATGGATTAATACTATATAGTATAAAATAGCTTCGTAAATAACACATTTTGTTTGTAATAGGTGAAAGTTTAAAATTTAGAGATTAGAGAAATTATCTTTAGGGATAAATATGTACTATCGAGGACTTTTCTATCGATATGTTTAAAATATACAATTCCGTAGCACATTGATTTGATATATCTCGAAAGGTTTAGTCAGCGTTTGCGTTGTAAATGCACAAAAATATGTTGGTCACGACGTCACATTACAAATCTTTGTATATTTCGGCTTTTCTGTACTATAATACATACATACATAGCATGACGCCTCATTCCCATAGGGGTAGGCAGAGATAACGTCCTTCCACTTGCCACGATCCTTGCATATCTCCTACGCTTCTTTCATTCTCATTAAATCTTTCATACAAGTTCGTCGGTTAAGAGTAGTCTTGACTTGGCCCTTATTTAAAATGTCCTGGATTTGATCCAGGATCTTTCGCCTTGGTCTTCCCCTTCCAACTTTCGCATTCACTCTTAACCCATAAATCCTTTTTGTCAGTCTCCTTTCATTCATTCTCTCTACATGCCCAAACCATCTAAGCATACCTTTCTCAATTTTAGTCACTACATCTTCTTTTATACCACAACGTTCTCTTATCACACCATTTCTTACTCTGTCACTCATTTTTAATCCACTTATACTTCTCAACGCTCTCATCTCTACTGCATTTATTTCACATAAGTGTTCGCACCAACACACCTGCATGCACAGCCAGTCTGGCCCTTTGAGACACCATCTGACTATTCATAAAGGCCTGCAGAGCACCATTTACCATACTCCCTGCACCTATAATATAGCTAATGTTATTTTTAATTATGGCTACATCGTACTCCAATTTTTTTTTAACGGGAATTTCAAAGCGTAAATTTAATACACGTAGAACTCATAGCTGAAAGTGGCTGAGCTTACTAGTTCAGAATACTTTTTGAATTTCCTAATTAATTATAGTGTAATAGTGTTCGTGCAAATTGAAGATAGTATTCACAGTTCATCATATCATACTCGTTTTGAAGCCTATTTATAACTCGGACGAGAGTCAATAGCATTTTGAGCACGGAACATTTTTAAATTAATTGCTCCGTGCCAATGCATACCGGATTTAGATCAAATTGAAAATTGAGTGCTTTGGTTAAAACTTAAGAGCCTTTTTATTTATTAAAAAATATATCGGCTCTATCAGTTAAAAGCTTTTTTGATATGCCATTAATGAAGGTCAGTATATATATATATCAATTTGCGTAACAAAGCGTACATATTTTAAACTTCTATATCTTCTATGGTTTATGGAAGAGATCTCTCCAAAGGGTTAAAGTATCCTATATATACAATTTTTATTATTACGCGACTTGTATTTTGTACATAAAAAAAGAGCGTGCGTATAAAGTACCCACGTAGAAGTGAAACTTCTTTGGCAAATTAATTTTTAATCCTTGTTTATAAATCTAAAACATTAGATTTCCGAGACAGAGGGAAGGGATTTAGAAGAGGAATGGGATGTACGGATCTGGTCTTTTCTTTACGCTGCATGACAGAAAAATGCTTGGTCAAACACCAAAAAATGTATTGCGCATTTATAGATTTAGAAAAGGCCTGTGTGGTGTGCTGTGGTCTACGTTATCTACGTATGGGGTGAGCGGTAGTCTGATTCAAGCGTTGAAGTCTCTTTATGAGGGTTCTAGTGCATGTGTCAGAATAAACAGGGCGTACACGGAGTGGTTTCCTGTCGAAACAGGTGTTCGACAGGAACGTGTTGCGTCACCATGGTTGTTCAACCTATTCAACCTATTCATGGATAAATGTTTGACAGATTTAAAAGAAAGTATGTATGGGTTAAGAATGAATGAATTACTCATCAAATGCTTACTCTACGCTGATGATCAAGATCAAGCATCATCCGTTCATGATCTTCAGGTGATGGTAAATATTATGAATGAAGCGTTGAAAAGGAAAGGAATGAAAGTGAATGTAAACAAAACGAAAGTTATGCTTTTTGAAAGAGATAAATCTATGACAATGGCAATATTTTGATAGATGGGGAACAAGTGGAAGAGGTGAAATAATTTGTATACTTGGCATCTAAATTTACAAAAGATGGAAGATGTGAAAGTGATATTGAAAGGAGAGTGAATGCAGGGAATATGGTAAATGGTGCTCTGCACGCCTTTATGCATAATCAGATGGTGTCTCTAAGGGCCAGACTGGCTGTGCATGCTGGAGTGTTGGTGCCTACGGTATGTATGGTAGTGAAAGTTGGGTATGTCAGAAGAATCACATAAGTTAAATAAATGCGGTAGTGTTGAGAGCGTTGAGAAGTATGAGTGGATTGAAACTGAGTGACAGAATAAGAAATAGTGTGATAAGAGAACGTTGTGGTATAAAAGAAGATGTAGTGATTAAAATTGAGAAAGGTATGCTTAGATGGTTTGGGCATGTAGAGAGAATGAATGAAAGGAGACTTACAAAAAGGATTTATGAGTTAAGAGTGAATGCGAAAGTTGGAAGGGGAAGACCAAGACGAAAGATCCTGGATCAAATCCAGGACATTTTAAATAAGGGCCAAGTCAAGACTACTCTTAACCGACGAACTTGTATGCAAGATTTAATGAGAATGAAAGAAGCGAAGGAGATATGCAAGGATCGTGGTAAGTGGAAGGACGTTATCTCTGCCTACCCCTATGTGAATAAGGCGTGATGCTATGTATGTCTGTCAATTGAGTGATTTGGAGGTAACCGTGTAATGTTTAATAAGATTCCCGTTACGAAGTACATGTATGATCGTGATAATATATATAAAATAGAATAATGTATAATATATTTAATAATATTTAAATTAGAGGATACGGTTCGTCATTTGACTAAAGCGTATTCTTAGAAACAAACTCCTTCCCATTGGGGGATTTGTAGACATTGTAATTGATACCAATTTGCTATAATAAAAATTGTGTTAATTTAAAATTATATTAATTGTAACTATTACAAACTAAGAGGAAATGGTAGTTTCTTAATAAATAAGATAATTAACGAATGTATTTGGCGGCTAACACTCTCATTGGTATTTAGACATAATTACCCAATTTGTGAAAAGTTATATGGATCACGTATCTTAGAAGTTAGTTGAGTTTTCAGTTTTAATCAACGTCAGCTACCAGTTATCGTGTTTTTTAATTGGGCTGTTCTACGATACAAAGATAAATGTATTTCTTTAATTTAAGAACCTTGTCTTATTTGACATAAATGTGTATTTTTTGTGTTGTATATTTAATGTTTATAATAATATGAATAGAAAGGAGTAAATATTGAGTTTCTAGCCGGATTCTTCTCAATAGTAAATACTCTCCATTCCGGTGGTAGAGTCTTTGATGAATATTGGAAGAGAATACAGCTCTTGAAAATTGGGCATTGTGAGATTGTTATATTATTCGGCTATGTTTCCATTCGCTATTATGTATCCAATCCGAATGATGTAATCCAATCAATCATCAAATTGTTTGTATCTTATATTTTTGTTTACATTTCGACTAGTTTTCTGTCTATTCCTCTCATATTTTAATAGTATTTCAGCTCTTCGGAGCGCTGACGAATCCAACAAACCATTAAAATCGGTCCAGCCGTTTTTAACTTATAAAAGTTGTAATGAACATTACTTTTTATATATTGTAATGAAGACAAAACATTCTCGGTTTTAAGAAATGAAAATATAATCCGCTTGAATTTTAATTTCAAATAGTCGAAGCGCTTCCACGTGCCGTTGCATAACAGATTTAGATCAAAATTGCAATATAGTGTTCCGATAGTCAGATGAAATTTCAGACATGCTCTCGCTAATGGCTGCCAGCTATCCGTTTGCCTGACGAGCAAACAATGTAATAACGTGCACAACGAAGCTTATTATATAACAATATATCAAGTTAAACTTAATTATTAACTATACGATAATAAGCAAATGTGTACATCCTACAGCTATACACATACCGTCATTTTGAATATATGTGACGAATTCAAAAATCTTATTTTACAAAATGGCCATTTGAAATTAAGCTAAACGTTAAATTGAAATTTTGTGGTGCAATGAGGTCATTTTTGCCGATTTACATATGCGTTTTTGACACTAAAAAGTACAGTTTATTCTATTTAAAGGGATATTACTTAAGTAATTGAGGGTTCCTTGTATGTATTGAATATTTGTTTGGGCAGCATTATTTAGGCTTCTTGCTACATAAGATTGTAAATTTGTTTGCGCTTGAACTTCTGAAATTGATATCAGATATAATTTTCTATGTATAATGAGTAACTTGTATCTTACGTTTTTGTAAACAAAGGTAACGGAAAGCGTCATAAGTTAATAATTATAGACAGTGTATAAGATTAACCCTTTTAATTAAATTCTTCTGCTTGCCTTCAAATCTCGTGAAAATACTTTTAGCTTTAAATTTTTTGCCCATATATATAACAAAATCAGCCATCAACCAATCACAAGTCAATCCAATCGCCAATCAGGAGAAGCACTCTTAATCGGAGTAATAATCTAACGATGCTCGTTTTCACGCAGATTTACATACGTATCTTTATAATTTTAATCAATTAATATAACGGTTATAAGCAAAACGTATCAATTAAATTGAAACTGCCATGAGTCACGCAGCGTTGCGAATAGCACACCAATCTTCTGGAAAGGTGTAAAACATTACGATTAACGGAAACAAATATTGACACAATTCTCAGGATCTAACAACTTTCATGTGGAAGTATCGTGAAACATTCCACTAACCAAATTGCTTCCGAAAGTTATTCCTCAGCGTAGCAAACCGATTCGCTTAGCGAAAATCTATTTTAACAATATTTGACTATACCACTTGATTTGACGTCGCGTCAGCTATCATCGGTTCTCACGAGAATTCGGCGGCATTCCAACCGAATGTCCACAGATTCTTTATTAAATGCGAAAGTCGTGCATATCCATTGAACAGTCGGCCAAAAAAGTGTTAACTTAACACTCGATCGGCTCTGCACTTTTTATCGATCCACTAAGTAGCATAAGTACCACCAACCTAGTCATAATTTTATTTTTGTATCAATACATATCGATCAATATAGATCTATCACTATGGTGAAATAAATTTGCAAACTCAGCGACGCGTAAATAATATTCCTTATATTTATAAGTGCAGTTTTTGTTCGTATATCAATAAAATGACAGTGCTCTCTTGTAAAATTTGTAAAGTCAGTGTTTAATAGAATGAGAGTTATTAGTTCTGGATTATTTATAAAGTCACCTTTTTTTTAGTAAACTTGTTTGTGTAGAAAAGAGGTAGTAGACGAAATTATCTACTGCAATAAGTTCCGTATAAAGAGGCACTATAAATATAGGAAATTTCTAAGAAATTTTTATATTTGCTTGAATAATTTGTTGGGTTGATTTCGGTTCATATTCCATATATGTGTTATTGTGTATGTTACTAAAAGATAAACTATAATAATTTATAGAACCTTGGATATTCCGGCGTTAAGGCCGTACCCTAAAATAGGTTAAGCAATAAAAACGACTCATATCATTTACAATTTGAAGATAAATAGAACATTTAATTTAAAAATAACGGCTTTCATCATCGTTTGCAGTCTTTCAATAGAACGTACATTCGTTCCGTGTTTTTGTCTCGCCGTTTATGAGGAATAGTAATTTTGTTGAAAATAAAAGGAACGAGGGTGTCGACAAGCTGTTTTGTTTTCTAATCAACAATACAGTATTTCGTGCCTCAGTCAGACCTCATGCAGTGACCCTTTACTAAGAGACGTAGTCTTAGTTGTTTTGAACGAATTATTAGTCTGGTTTTACATAGAAGATACAACAATCAGACAATCACTGTGATTCCTGTAAGTGTCTTAAACTTTGATGGGACAATGATTTATTTATAGAATCCAAGTCATCGGTAGCCATTAGTTGTGCTTATTGTCTTTGGATACAATCTTTAGAGCTCGCTGCATGCGTACATCCTCACAGTTGGATGGCTTTGCTTGTTTACAAACATTTTATTAAGGTGCTGTTTAATAGCTTCTTTAGAAGGGAATCTTTATTGTATGAATCAACGGATTGTATTACATATTAATAAAACACTATGATTTTGATTCTTGTCTCTGATAGCCCTTCCAAAGCTAGATTTATCTATATTTCTTCCTACTCGAATGCTCTAGGGTAAGAAATAAGCTTTTCAGCTTAGTCTCCTGCTATCCTAATGATGTAATCCGAATGGTAGAGCTCTACCGAATGGTAGAGCCATTGGATTTTTGAGCCTTTTGCAATTTACTTGGGTAACATTTTAATTATTGGACACGTTTAAAAATCATTGGGGTTATTTGGGAAAAAATCGCATTACCTAACTTGTTTACTTGTAGAGTGCAATACTCCATTATAAACAATTGGTTAAGGATATAACAAAGACTTTACAAAGTTCACCCCGTGTCAATAACATTAATTAATCTAGTGGTTTATTTTTCGTAAGAAACAATGTGCAATCTGTTTTAAATTCGACTTTTCTTGTTATTATCTTCTCGTGGGTGCCTGTTAGTAATATATTTTATCGCCATCTCCGCACTTTTAGTAAAACGAAAGTAGACGCGTAACAGTAAATCTTATATTATGTAAATAAAATATGAAACTCGATAAATTTAAAATTTGGCATTATACATTATGAAAGGAGTTACTTTATTAAATTTAAAGACTTCCTCAGATGATGTAATACTGGATCAGTGAGTAAGTTAGTGAGTGAATGTCTGAAATAATATTTGCATTATTGCCTTTCTAATAAAATTGGTTGCGTAGGTTCAAAGAATATTACTGACATAAATTGAAACAATAAATAAATCTTTTTCTTTATGTTTCTCTTCAAATGCTGGAAGTTGGTCATCAGCTGCATCTCTCTCTACTAAGGTGAAGCACACACACACATAAACACAATATATATGTATAGTATGTCATGGAAAGTTCAATACTTTAAAATTTTAATTGCGTAATAATACATATTTGAAGCGATACTTGCACGAGCGAAAGGACTGTGGAAAGGCATTGTTAAAAGCCTTCATTTATCATTCGAAACAAAAGGCATTTAGAGCCGATGACATCCGAGGCTTACAATGAGTGTAACAGTACCAGAAGGTTTTATTGTTTTACAGCATAGCTCCCGTGGCAGGAGGTAGCACCCTAAAATAATGCGTAAAAACTTTGTGAACTAAACACGATGGCTATTAAATAGATTTACAACATATTCTTTCTCGGAATGGCGACAAAATTATACCCGCTTAAGTTCTTTTTGATACAGTATTCAGTGTTCATTTTAGTGAAAAATTCGTCGCTTAGTACAAATAATCTTTAGCGATGTTTCTGTCGAATTTCTCTTTTGTTTTCATCATTTGCTTTGAAATTATATTCTTTTACTTATAATGCTTATTCTATTTATCATTATATTATCTGTCTATCATATCAAAACTTGTACTTTTAATTTTGTGGTAAGTTTTTGTTTAGGCTGGCTTTAGTTGGCTATCCACAATGGAAGCCTCTCACCAATCAGTTTGTATATTAATTGTGTGTATTGAAAATAATTAATAATAGTGGTTAATTCGAGTCTTCGCTGTGTAAATAATGTAAATCGAGCTAAATATAATAAATTTCGAAAACGCTGCAATACATCGTGTAGGGACGCACAACGACGCCATATCCATACATCTGTCGAGAACGGCGACCCAGTGAAAGTTTGGAAGTTTCTAGAATCGCTTGGAGTTGGCACGTCGTCCCATAGTTCTTCCTCTCGCAGTAATCTTGACATTGAACTCCTAAATCAACATTTTAGTACATCCAATGTGATCGATGCCATTGAAAAAGAAAATACTTTAAAACTTCTTTCAACGCCTACAACTCCTGCTTATCCACCGTTCGCTTTTAGTTCATTCGCCGAATGTGATGTTAAAAAGAGTGCTCTGTCCATATCCTCTAATGCTGTTGGCACTGACGATATTAGCCGCAATATGATCATTCCTATCCTCGATATCATTTGTCCTATTTTAACCCATATCTTAAACGTTTCCATTTCAACAAGTGTATTTCCTAGTTGCTGGAAGAGTGCTCAGGTTATTCCGCTTCCCAAAAAAGCCAACGCCTGTAGTTACTCTGAGTTTCGCCCTATTTCCATTTTGCCTTTTCTTTCCAAAATTCTTGAAAAACTGGTATATTATCAGTTTTCCCTTTTCCTTAATAGACATAGTCTTCTTAATCCGCTCCAATCCGGTTTCCGTCCCGGTCATAGCACGGCTACAGCTTTAATAAAAGTGACTGATGACATTCGTCGGGGTATGGATAATAAACAGCTTACAGTTCTTACCTTGCTTGACTTCAGCAATGCATTTAGCAGTGTTGATTTTGACCTACTATTAAGTTTACTGCGTTCTTTTAACATATCTCCATCGGCGTTTGACTGGTTTCAAAGTTACCTTGGAGGACGTCGGCAGCGGGTTCGTATCGACGATAATTTCTCATCGTGGTGCGAAGTCCGTGCAGGTGTTCCCCAGGGAGGCGTGTTGTCACCTTTACTGTTCGCAATTTTCATTAATACGATAACTCAAAGAATAACTTCTCTCTATCACATGTATGCAGACGATGTCCAAATTTATAACCAGTCGACTCTAGATAACCTACCATCGGCGATTTCTGCAACCAACAGTGATTTAGCTTCGGTTTACAAGTGGAGCCAATCATTTGGCCTAAAAGTTAATCCACAAAAGTCTCAGGCTATCATTGTTGGCAGCAGAAATCTGGTTTCTAGAGTTGATTGGTCCTTAGTGCCTCCGATAATAGTAAATGGTACGACTATCCCATATCAAGAATCAGTAAAAAATCTCGGAATCTATATGGACACGACATTATCTTGGACAAAACAAATGAATGAATTAAGTAGGAAATCATTCGTAGCATTAAGTTCCCTACGTCGTTTACGATGGTTTCTTCCAATTCCAACTAAAGTTATGCTAGCACAATCTCTTCTTCTTTCTATTCTTGACTACGCTGATGTAAGCTACCCTGACTTGACCGAGGATCAACTAGAAAAACTTGAGCGTCTTCAAAATCTATCAATTCGGTTCATATTTAGCTTGCGTAAATATGACCACGTCTCTCAATTTCGTGCAAAGCTCAAGTGGTTACCCATACGTTTTCGCCGGAATCTAAATATACTTTCCATTCTGTACTGTATTCTGTTCAACCCTAAAGCGCCTTTCTACTTGAAAGAAAATTTTATATTTAAATCATCGGACTGTAGGTCCATAAGGGACTCTCAAAACTTGAAGCTTAACTTAATTTGCCACTCAACAAAATTTTACGACAAGTCATTTGCAATCAGCGCTATTAATTTATGGAATAATCTTCCACTATCTATTAGAAATGCAAAATCTCTGGATATATTTAAAAGACAGGTAAAAGCGCATTACTTGTCACTTTGTAGTTAAGACGATTATTAATTGACTTTCACTTATTAAAAACCTTTAAAAAAATTTTCAAGACATTTTGTATATACTTATTTATATATATGTTAGGTATGTATGTATATGTGTATGTATGATCTATATATGTATATATATATATATATATATATATATATATATATATATATATATATGTATATATATGTATATTTGTATATATGAGGAAGTTTTTTATATTTATTTATGTTTAGCCCACACCACCTACCACATTCCATTTAAGCAATATTTCTAACCCAAAGGTTGCCTGGTAGAAATCGCTGCGTAGCGATAAGGCCGCCTTCTTGTACATTATTTTCTTTTCTCTTTTACCTTGTTTCTGTTCTATGTTTCCTGTGTGGTGTACAATAAAGTATTTTCTATCTCTATCTCTATCTAAATTGAAGAAATTGTATTTTTCAATTGTCAGCATTGTCACTTTCCTTCCCCAGACACATACCGCCCATTAGAATTATGATTTCAGTACAACATTTTTAGGTAACATTAATACCAATTATTTATCTTGATTGATTGCCAAAACTTTCATTTTAAAACATATCTTAAAATACATCTCAGCAAAGTGTTCCAAAATTTATATAATTGCATCAAAAATCGCGAGATTTCTATTTTTATTGACGTAATTATCGATATGGCATTTTCAATAAAAAAAATGTGGAAGAATTTATTTTAAAGTGTCAGTAAAATATAGCAATCAAATTCCTAATGCTTGATTGGCGTAATTAAAATTCTATAATAACTTTGTTAACGAACATTTCTTAGAAATGTGGCAAAATTTATTAGAGCATAAAAGTTTTAGAGGATATTTGAGAAATCTGTCAAACATCGTCATTTTTAAGTGAAATACTGCTTACGTGTGCGGTAGTTAACAAAACACTGTGTGCACTATTGGTAGATGCGCTAGAGAGATGGCGATTTACCGAACTTATTCGAGAGAAAAAGAGAGTCGACGTGGCGACGTATCGCCACGGCACGTATCGTTATCATGCACTGCCATAGATGTTTCACTTTAAGATGGTAAGTTACCAATTAGTGACCAGATTAGTTTCAGATTTCAGATTGTATTATGAAAAGTTTGACCGGGTAATTACAACGTCCTTATAGTTACTCAAGTGAAGAAGTTACTTTAGTGAGGAAGCCGGAAGCCGCAAGTAAAAGAAGTAATAGGTTTATATGCTAGAAGAGTGGGGAAGGGTTGGCATCACAACTACGCCCTCACCTCAGTTCAGCAATGATCTTTAAGCGTAGAGATTAACTTACCACCGGTTAAACTGTTTACTTTATAAAATACTCTTGTAGTAATTTGAATGAGAACTAACAATTTTAATTATATGAATAATATTTAACGGAACCTAAGTTTAACCTAAGTTTAAGAAATTTACATGCCCTTGCTCTCCTGTATTCCATACTTTTTTACCCCCACACACCATCATATTTAAAATCACGCTTTACTTTTACGGAAAGAGATAATCGTTTACAATTGCGCTCGCATGGTGACTTGAAACTTAATACTCCTCATTGTCGGACGATGTGCTATTGGAATTCCTTCACGATTAAAGCTGTGAATTTGTGGAATGATCTTCCACGATTGATTAGACAATCTGAATCCTTGACTATCTTCAAGAGACGTTTGAAAGAATTTTATCTTAGTAGTGCACAATAATTACGTTTGTATATTTAGATGTGTATGTATGTCTATTAAATCATATATGTATGTATGTATTTATGTAGTCTGTATGATTATTTGAATATGTGTGTATGTATATGTATATCTATGTATGTATATGTATGTGTGTATGTATATGTATGTGTTTATGTATGTGTGTGTACTTGTATTTCTAGTTGTAGAAACTATAGTAGGATGTTTTATTGCACTTACCCAGTAATTTCATGGGCTACTATCTCCAAGGTTGTCTGGAGGAGATCGCTTTAAGCGATAAGACCGCCTTTGTACACTCTTATCTATAAATTTGTTAGTGTTTTCTTTCAAAATCTGTATGTTTGTGTGCAATAAGAATAAATAAATAAATAAAATAATTTTAACCTAACGTTTTCTTGTCCTATATAAAATAATAATCTATGTTTTTATAAATTTCGTTTGTTATTATAAAGTTAATTCTTTACATTGTTACATTAATATCTATAAGGTGGTTTGAGAGCTTATATAACATGTCAGGTCATGTCTGCTTGTTAATCTATATATGTGTATACAAGGTGTTAGGAGACTGCTTCCGAAAAGAAAGACAGCCGATAGCACTAATGACGATGGGACGATAAACAATCAATTAAAATAAAATAAAAACATCATATTTTTAAAAGTTTTATTAGCAATGTTTACGCTACATCATTAAAAAATAGTTTCACAAAAAAAAACGTGACTTTATCAAAATCGTTTCATTTAGCTGTGTTAATGTAAATAATGCTAATATTTTTTTAATATGCTTTTTTAAATCAGGACCGGTTGTTTTTCGTCTCATCGTAAAAGGTGTCATTAGTGCTATCGGCTGTCTTATTTTCGGAAACGGTCTCTTAACACCTTGTACAAAAATCTTATTTTAATTAATTATATATTATGTAAAATTTAAAATTTTTTTTTTTTACATTAAATTGTACACAGGAAAAGTTACGTAATTCAGCTAGTATACTTAAATATTAATTGGTATTGTTACGTGATCTCTTTTTAATAATAATCTCTGTAACCAATTATTTAACACCTAACATTATCAGTTACGTGAGCTTTTCATAATTTGAAAATATAGTATTAACATCAAGTATCGTCCACCAAGTGGAAGAATAAAAATAATTATTAACAATCAAATATTTGAACACGATATTCAGGAAGAGTGTGAGCAAATAGTAGGAATTTAAAAACGATATTATCTGTTATTATACTGTGATTTGATATCAAATAAATATCAAACATTACGTGACAACATCTCGTGTGTTTAACCAATATATTGTTACGTTTGGATTTTATATTTTTACGATGAGAGTTCAAATTTGTTACGGTGCCTTGAAAGTGTGATAATACACAAAATTTACAAACATTCTGGAATGTTCTTAGAATTTTAAAACAATCGTGTTACCAGCCACAGATCATAATTATGTGGTTCCAAATCCTTTCATGTATGGGCAACCGCATTTAAGACCTCATGTTGCTTTAAGAACAATAGACAAGTTCCTACTGTCCGGTAGCAATACGCGACCCCCGTGACGCTGCCTTGTTGAATCTAAACCACAAACATTTCTATTCATTTCAGCTAGAGTTATTGTCTATTTTAGAATACCTTAGTACAGTTTATTGTAGCAAACCAATCTATAATGCTACCGGTAGGTGGTTATTCTCCATTCGTCTACCTGATGACAGTTTTTCAACTGATTGATTGCTTCCTTAGTTCAATTTGCAAAGAACTTCAGATAGTTTACTTGCATTTATTTATATTTAAAAATACTAAATGATATTTTATTGTAAGACGATGAGATACGAGAAATATGTCAATTTGCTTATCGCTGTTAGAATTTATGTTGATTGAAACAATGCCAAATTTGACTAAAGAAAGAATAGTTTTGTACTCCAATTTTTTTAAGGTAAGAAAAAACTTGTTATATATCAGAATAAGGTTTTTTTTTGTTTTTGGGATATTTGGCGAATTTGTGATAAAAACATACCAAATATTATACTTGCAATGACATCGCCTATGCGTTATCTTGTAATAATTTCGCAGGTTTAATTTAGTTTATAATATTAATAAATATAAATTACGTTGTCACGTTGTTTATCCGCGGTGGACTCCTTAACTACTTAACCGATTATAATGAAATTTGCACATCTTGTGCAGCTTGATCCAACTTAAAAGATAGGATAGCTTACATCTTAATTTATAGTCGCAATATTATTTTATTGCAAATTATTTGTGTATTAAAAACCTTTGCCACAGCAGCGAATGGCCAGGTCTGCTAGTATATAATATTTATTTACGTGAATGGTAATTAAGTTGTAGTATCTGTCTATCTATATAAAGTCATTTCTTCCTCTAAGGACAGAGGGTACTAATAATTTATTTAGGATTAGAAATGCACAAATAATATACACAAATATATTCCTAAATGTGACATTAATAAGCAGAACGCTTACATATGATAGGCCTTTTATGCGAACAATAAATTCCAGCGGTAAACACAACAGACAGATTCAATTTTCTAAAGCCAAGTTAATACTTGGCTTACTGTATGAGTACTTCCATAAAACTGGCATATAAAGATTGTATTCATTGTATCCCTGTTTATGTAAAATACACCGAAGAAATTGAAGGAAAAGATTATTCAAAGAAACAATGAAATTCACCCAATGCTGGAGGTTTGTTCACGTTTTTAATGGATATAAAAATAGAGACTTTTTTTATTAACAAGTACGTGAACGTAATATAAAAGTGCGTTATTTAATATAACGAGATTTATATTTTTTACGATAATAAAAGATTTTAATAAAATAATATCACCTCATATATATATGGTCAGGGGGTACACATCTTTGTCTATTTGTCCGATAGTCATAGTATGGTACACGGGTATGCGATCCCGGCTCCCCGAGCTATTACTGAATCTTCTCAGTCTTCCGAATCAGTAATATCCTACTACCTTATATTTTCCTTTCTCTTCCTTACAAAGTTCCTATCTTTTTGACCCGTTCCCCCCTTTTATTCCATTTTCCTACCCACTTCCTGCCAGTCCAAGGTGTACCGTGCCGAGGGACTCATGGCTAGGGGCATTTGCCTAGTCGCAAGCGGTGGCCCTGGGACCGGGCGAACCCAGAAATAGGCTAGCCTTATTCTGGCATGCGGGGCTCTGCCAGAATGGACCTATGTTCCCTTGCTACTCGTGGGAACGCAATGGTGATATTATTACATTCCAAAAATGGCGGCGATGAGATTCGCAATCCATCACGTCACGTTCCTAATGGGGGCGAAAAGCGGGCTACCGAGAGCCGCTTTGCTACTTTGAATGTAAGAGGAGGAATGAATGAAAAGATTGATGAAGTATGCCAGATGATGCATGATAGGTGCATAGATGTACTCTGCGTGAATGAGACAAAGAGGAAAGGATGTGATACCACGAAACATAGCCCTTACACAGCTTACTGGTCTGGTGTAAGCAGTGATAAGAGAGGCTGTCAGGGAGTTGGTATCATACTTTCCGAAAGAATGGATGATTGTGTGAAAGAAGTGAAATACGTGAGTCCTAGACTCATCTGGATCAGGCTAAAAGTTGGACTTACTCGGATCTTTGTCTTGGGTGCTTATGCTCCGACGGATCTGGGCACCAGAAAGTCCAATAAAGCCCAAAAAGAAATAGATGAGTATTGGGAAAGTGTGAGTGATACGTTGAATGAATGTGAACCGAATGAGCGAATAATTATGTTAGGAGATTTTAATGGATGGGTAGGTGTGAAACGTGATGGATATGAAAGGACTCTTGGTATGTTTGGTGACAAACGGGTGAATGAAAATGGACGAAGTTTGCTTGGAATATGTGTGGAACATAGTCTTTTTGTGGCAAACACTATGTTTGAGCACAAGGGGATTCATGTGTATACAAGGGAAGAAGGGAATGCTAGAAGTATGATTGATTTTGTAATTGTGGACGAAAAACTGAAGAAGAAAGTTCTAGATGCTCGAGTATACCGCGGGGTCGACATCGATACTGACCACTACCTGGTCGTTGCCCGAATCGGTGGTCTTTTTAATCGGTGGCGCCATAGAAAGAAGGAAACCTCGAGCATTCTTGAACGAATAAAAGTGGAGAGATTGCAAGAAGAGGATGTTAGAGAAGAATATCTGAAAAATTTGAGTGGGCGATTCAAGAGTGAAGACGAAGGAAATGAGATTGAAAGTTTATGGAATAAATTTAAAGATGGAGTGGTTGGTGCTGCTATTGATGTATGTGGCGTGTCTAAAAGGAGGAAAGGTAAGAAAGAGAAGAATTTGTGGATGGACAAAAATGTTCAAGCAGCTGTGTGTGAAAAGAAGAAAGCTTGGTCCGATTGGTTGGCTACAAAAGCGAACCAACGAATGCAAAAGGCAACGAATGATGACGTAAAAAAGGCAAGAATGGAATACAAAAGGGTGAAAGTAATCGTGAAAGAAGCTGTAAGAAAGAAAAAAGAAGAATACAGTGATATGTATGATAGGAGACTTTCTGATGATTTTCAGTCAAACAAAAAGTTTTTCTGGAAATCAATACAATTTGCCCGAGGGAGATCTACTTCCTCGGAGCTTTGTAAAATCAGAAGTTTAGATGGAAGTTTAATAAAAGGAGAAGAATGGATATTGAAGAGATGGAAGGATCATTTTGAAAGTTTGTTTGAAAGAAATGAAGCAGAGGTAAATATGGCCTCTGCGGATAGCAATGAATGTAAGACAAGTGATAGCGAGATTAGTATGGATGACATCATGAAAGCGATAAAAGGTATGAAATCAGGTAAGGCTGCTGGGTATGACAGAGTGTCAGTCGAGATGCTGAAGGCTGGCCGCGGGATTGTGGTAGCTCAGCTGTACTGCCTTTTCAATATATGCTGGGAGAAAGGTCAAGTCCCAAGAGATTGGAGCAAGGCCGTAATTGTCCCTCTATATAAAGGAAAAGGGTCACAGCAGGAGTGCAAAAATTACCGCGGTATCAGCCTTCTTAGTGTCGTCGGCAAATTGTATGCAAAGATATTAATTGAAAGGGTGATTAATGAAACTGATGGGAAAATATGGGACGTGCAAGCGGGATTTAGAAGAGGAATGGGATGTACGGATCAGGTCTTTTCTTTACGGTGCATAACTGAAAAATGTTTGGCTAAACACCAAAAAGTTTATTGCGCGTTCGTAGATTTAGAAAAGGCCTATGATCGAGTGGTGAGGAATGAGCTGTGGTCAACGTTATCTACGTATGGGGTGAGCGGTTGTCTGATCCAAGCATTGAAGTCTCTCTATGAGGGTTCTAGTGCCTGTGTCAGAATAAACGGAGCGTACACGGAGTGGTTTCCTGTCGAAAGAGGTGTTCGACAGGGATGTGTTGCGTCACCATGGCTGTTCAACCTTTTCATGGATAAATGTTTGACAGATTTAAAAGAAAGTATGTATGGGTTAAGAATGAATGAATTACTCATCAAATGTTTACTCTACGCTGATGATCAAGTAATACTTGCGTCATCCGCTAACGAGCTTCAGGAGATGCTAAATATTATGAATGAAGCTTTGAAAGGGAAAGGAATGAAAGTGAATGTAAACAAAACGAAAGTTATGCTTTTTGAACGAGATGAATCTATGATGAATGGCAATATTTTGATAGATGGGGAACAAGTGGAAGAGGTGAAAGAATTTGTATACTTGGGATCTAAATTTACAAAAGATGGAACATGTGAAAGTGATATCGAAAGGAGAGTGAATGCAGGGAATATGGTAAATGGTGCTCTGCATGCTTTTATGAATAGCCAGATGGTGTCTCAAAGGGCTAGACTGGCAGTGCATGCTGGAGTGTTGGTGCCAACACTTATGTATGGTAGTGAAAGTTGGGTATGGCAGAAGAATCACAAAAGTAAAATAAATGCGGTAGAGATGAGAGCGTTGAGAAGCATGAGTGGATTAAAACTGAGTGACAGAGTAAGAAATAGTGTGATAAGAGAACGTTGTGGTATAAAAGAAGACGTAGTGACTAAAATTGAGAAAGGTATGCTTAGATGGTTTGGGCATGTAGAGAGAATGAATGAAAGGAGACTGACAAAAAGGATTTATGAGTCAAGAGTGAATGCGAAAGTTGGAAGGGGAAGACCGAGGCGAACGTTCCTGGACCAAATCCAGGACATTTTAAATAACGGCCAGGTCAAGAGTACTCTAAACCGACGAACTTGTATGAAAGATTTAATGAGATTGAAAGAAGCGAAGGAGATATGCAAGGATCGTGGCAAGTGGAAGGATGTTGTCTCTGCCTACCCCTATGGGAATAAGGCGTGATGCTATGTATGTATGTCATATATATATTATAACATTGTATGCTAACATGAAATCTCTGAGAGCTTCTTCAGTGATTTGTATACTTTCTCTTACAAAAAAGTAATAAAATAAAAAATCCACTTTGATCTTATTTTTTTTCATACCTAGGTCATATAGTCCAATTTCGAGAAGGAGGTCAACCGCCGAATCCGACTCGTTTGAGCAGCGTTCAGGAAACTACGGAAGATCTTATCGTCCAATATCCTTCAGTGCCTGAAGACAAAGCTCTTCGAACAGTGCGTGTTGCCAGTGATGAGCTACGGCTCAGAAACGTGGTCACTGACTATGGGCCTTATACGAAAGCTCAGAGTCACTCAGCGTGCGATGGAGAGGGCTATGTTTGGAGTTTTTCTACGAGATAAAATAAAAATGAGCAGAACCAAAGTCATCATAAGAAACGCGAATCTGAGGTGGTAACGGGCGGGGCACATAGTCTGAAGGACCGATGGACGTTGGGGCCCAAAGGTATTATAGTGGCGACCCTACACCTGACGACGCAGTGTAGGCAGACTCCCCACAAGGTGGACCGATGACATTAAGCGGGCCGCCGTTAGCCGCTGGGGCCAGGCTGCAAGTCCGGGCCTTGAGCTCTATTGATTAATTAGCAATGACTGTCTCATGATCTACTGGTCAGCATGTTCGGCTACTGAGGTCAGGTCCTGGGCTGGAGTCCCAAGTCAGATATTTGAAATTGAAATTTCTATTAAGATTTCCTCAATATTTAACCGACGTTGGGAAGTTGATGGTGTGGACCAGCCCCGTGACTCGGAGAACACCTTAAGAGAACTCGGAGAACACTCTCCGATCGTGTCGGATTGCCGTCACATCGGGCTATGAGAGTGAAGGAAGAGAGAGTGCGCTGGTGTTAACGCACATACACTTATGTACTGTGGTTGTAAATTTGTAGTGGAACAGCGTGCTAGGCCCTATGCTCTAAAATCTTCTCTCCTTTGAGGTGTCAATGGGTGTTTATCAAAGGACATTGGCATACTACACACACAAAGTAAAATACTAAAGTTTATATTGGTATTCGATTTGTATTGTTTTTCATTTTTAAAAATTAAAGTCACTTATTTGGTTTATGAACTTCACTCCCTCCAACTTTTCGAACCACCCAGGTTATGCCACACAAGTAAGGGGCGTAACTACTTTGTCACCTTGTAAATGGTAAGATATATTTTTCGAGTATAAAAAAGCCGACTAATTCATAGCCAATGCGTCAAATGCGGGCAGGAAAGACAGAAAATGAAGATCGTCCGATTTATGAAAGTGCCGCCATATTGACGTTTATGTAGCGTCTTTGTAGTGGCGTCAAATGTATGAATGGGTATAACGTAAGGTAATAGGTGTGAAGTGTCGCCCTATTGTTGTATTCCCACGTCAGGTACAATGTGAATCGCGGCGGTCTGCGAATGATATAGTATGTGAGAAAGAATAGTAATTACAATTCTATAATACTTTATTCATAGACTTTACATGTTACTTTTACGGACAAGTCAGAGATAACTGCAAAATTTCGCCTTGTTTTACTTGTCTCTGAAATGAATTATTAGGACCAATGATAGATTAATAGTTGCTGATTAATATGGCCTGTTATCGGAAATTTAGAGATAATTAGAAGATGAATTACCAGAATTAATAAAAAACAGTAAAAAGTGCGTGCGTACAAAGTACACATGTCAGAAGTGAAACTTCTTTGGCAAACTAATTTTGAAGTCTTGTTTATATTTATACAAATCTAAAACTTTAGATTTCCGAGAAATAGAAGGAGAGGGATTTAAATGAATTTAATTGTTATAAAAATATTAAGTGTCGAAAATTAATACAAATAATTTATTGAAATCTCAAATGACGAAATAAATATGCCACATGTTTTTTTGTCAATATTAGAAATTATTAATTAAATTTGGTTTTTCAATTTAAAATTTAGAAAAGAGATTTAATGAAACTTTTTTATTTTATATATTATGAAAAATAGTATATTAAATTAATAATGACGAGTGGCGAATAAAAATGCCACAAGTTATTTGTAAATAATAAAACTACTTAACCTTCTAACGAACTAGCATATAAACGTTGCACATCTTCGTGACGCCAATTACGCGTTTCATTTATAAAAATCTTACCCTCATGCGCCTTCATGAGAATTCAGAAGTTTCACTTCAAATACTTATGTCGTAACACCGTCTTAACCAGTGTTTCTCAACGTGGGGCCACTCCCCATAGAGGGGCAGTTTGATAGTTAAGGGGGGGCAAGTTTTTTAAATTTCAATTTCAGTTTTCCTTTATATTTTGAATATTTACTTACCATGGTTTTGATAACATTTTCATGGTGATTTCTTCCTAAAATCTATCCTTTATGTTTCTTAAAAGAACAAATAAATTTTTAAAGGTTAAAAATTACGTATGGTGTACATAAAAAAATTTTAAATGTTATGTTGGGGCATGACCTATAAAGGTTAAGAAACACCGGTGTAAACTGTAAACATGTACGCATTATAATTTAAAAAAATGCACGTTATCGGTGGCTACCACAAATAAAGTGTCAAGTATTAAATCCCAATTATGTAAGAACGTAAATTTAACATAAATCATTTATGGCTATATTAACTTTTGTACCAATGATATGATTTTATGTCACCTTTTAATTTATCAAGCTTTACGATTTTAAAAAATTATGACCTATATTGATAATTTACAGTGTTAATAATCAAGAGAATTACAAAAACGTTAAAATTTGTAAAATTAAAGTTGGCCGTTTATACGTAGAGCCATATATAGTAGGTGAATAACAACAACCAGAAATGCTTTCAGTTTTTAGTAATACTTGTATACTTAATAGAGTTATATACTTTGGAGTAAAAAATATCATTCACTATAAAGGGATTTAAAAGAATTAAATAGATACATTATTTTATATACACCTGAAATGTTTCCTTCCCAAGGAAAAGTAGTTTTGTAAAATCTTGTTATGCCTTATAAAATCAGCTGTTTGTTTTTGAAATGGGTAGAGTTTTTTAAGCTGATTTCCATTGTAAGTGCCGTTCAAACATCCACAGAATTAAGCAAAAGGCTGTTATGTTGATATTGCAAATAAAAGTTACATTATTTTAAAAGATAAAACTTTCTAAAAGTAATAGAGATCTGACCTTCATCGTAACAGTGATAGTTTTGACAATAAAACTGAACTAAATGTTGAGGATTCAAGTGTTATACCCTAAGTCCACTCGTAGCCACATTAAGGAGGTTTCCCATGTGAAATTGTATCCCTAGCAATATATTTTTGCGGTCTATTTAACACAAAGACTAGTAGATGACTAAGGCTTCTAACGACAGAGGAATACTTGGCGTAACATTGTTTAGCGAGACAAAATTTAATGTAGAATGTTTCCGAGGTAATCTTGCCTGTGGGAATTAAAAATTGCTCTTAGCTTTAGACAATGTATATAATTGACATTTAGCTGATAATATAGAAATTTCTACGGTTTATTTTATGGTTTTATCTTACAGCAGGCTATTGTTGAACACATGTTTCACTCAATGTTTTCCTTAAGGTCTTTTTTGCACTGCTTGTGTACAGCGACTGCGTCTTCCAAGCTTATATTTGGATAAATAACGACTCATTTAATGAATTCAAGGACTGAAGTTATTAATAAAACTGTAGTAATTAAAAAATAATAATTCCAATGACAAATATGTTACCTAATAATACCTAATAACAAAATTGGCAAAATTATTTATCGAGGAAGCATTATTGTATTACAATTTACCGGATAATATAATTTTCGAAAAATATTTTGTTACGATTAAAAAATATTTTACTAAAGCCCTGTACTAATAGCTCTTTCACATACTTACTTAATTTTACTGTTGTGTTAATAAAGTACAGATGTTTTAGGTTTTTTTATCATAACATGTATCACACCTCTTCAGTATGTATTGTGTATAAGTTAAAAAATACGTACGATTAAAAATGTAAAAATGTTCTTACTATTACGTTATACATCACTGACCTAAATGGTAGATTTATTAAGATTCTCATGTTTATTCTATACTTCATTTCTTTTCAAATCGTTCATAAATTGCTCCTTGAAATGAACATGTCCTTACTCAACTTTATTTGAGAAGTAGGTCGTATCGATTTTAACTCTCCCCTAACAACCGGGTCAATGTCAAGGTAAAAACAGGAAAAGGGAATGGCAGTCAATTTCACTGAAGGATATAACTCGGTTTCTGATTATTAATTTAGAAATAAATATATGCCAAAATTGGTTATTCATATTTTGGTAAATAAAAATTAAAAGTATGTGCGTACAAAGTGCACAGGTCAGAAGTAAAAATCTTTGTCAAACTAACTTCAAGTCTTGTTTATATTTGCACAAATCTAAAACTTTAGATTTCCGAGACTTATAGGGAGGGAAAAAGGAAAATATGTTAAGAATTTAATTGTCAAAAAATTAATTTATTGAATTCACAAATAAAGAATTGTAAATAAAAATGCCACGTGTTTTTTGTCAATATTACAAATTATTAATTAAAAATTTGTATTTGACTTTAAAATTGAGATAAGAATTTATGAAATATTTTTATTTCATACGGTCGGTATGGAATTAGGCAAATCTACTTTGCATTTGCTGCACGTAAGTTTTACGTACATGTGTAAATGACTGAATTATTTTTTAATTTATTGAAATATTTCGAGTATATTTATTGGATAAACAGAAACAATAACAATATATCTATATTTCCACGGAACCTGGAACTACACACGTGGCACCATCGCAAACAGAAAGCATAAATATATATTTTACCAATGATAAATTTTGAAAAGTGAATTAAATCATATAACACATAAGTACTATCAAACTCGTATGTAATGAAATTTAAAATGCGTAATAGTATTAAGTTATTCTACACACGGTAGTTATAACGTTATAGGTAAGGTAAGTTGCAGCCCATTGACGTCCCACTGCTGGGCAGAAGCTTCCTCGGTCATAGGAGAGGGAGAGAGAATTGACCACGCTGCTTCACTTCGATTTGACTGATTAGTGTGTGTGCTAATATAAGAGCAGTTTCTATTCCTTCACTCTCATAGACCGATTGGTCGGCAATCCGACACGACTGGAGAGAAATCAGGTGCAAGACCGACGGTTTAACGTGCTCTCCGTGATAGTGGGTTGGAGCACACCGGCAACTTCAGGCAAATACGGAGAATATATAAGAGCTATAATACAATAAATTACCTCTAACCAGTTGATATCAAAGTCAAGCGGCAACATGTCAGCTATGAAATAATATTCAGCTTTACTGTAAACAGAATATTTATTTCCGGGGAAGGTCGGTGGAGGACACCTTTGAATTACTGAGAATTTCTTAACAGAATGCTCAATATTCAGGAGCTAATCTCTGTAAACGAATAAGCTGACCACTAGACCAATGGGGCAGTTGTTATAATAAAATTAAGCACGGAAAAACCCTTAAAATGAATATTTATTGTATTTCTTATGGCGAGATAAAAAAATAAAACATACTTAGCAAAGTAATTAATTATTAACGTTTCAAATATTAAAGCAGTATATTCCACGAACATATCAAATAAAAGTTTTCTACATAAGGGAGGGTATGCTGAAATTAATTCGATTTTATCTATATCTATAGATAAATGCTTGTGGTAATATAAAAAAAGTGTAAGTACAGAGAGAATATATATTAAACCCAATAACAATTGCATTAAAATACTTTTATACGGCTCGATTTAAATAACTAAAATTACAGTCACTTTTCAATTTACAAAAGTAATATTTCATATCGGCCATAATTTTTGTTACCGCCATAAAAAATAAAGCAACATGGCGGCGTTCGCGTCACGTTAGGGTCGAACAAATAATCAGGGCAGTAATGGCAGCCGTTTATTTACTTTAGTCGATTTATATTTACGCGGGAAGAGAATTTATTTAGTGGGGTTTGTAATGGTACGCTATTCAGTTACGCCTCGTTGTAAGGGGTACAAAGTTAGGGGATGACTTTTATAGAAAGAGCCTGGGGATATTGGAGTAATGGTTTTGAAATTTACAATCCAATGTTCACATCTGTTTGCTATGGGGTAACTGAAATCCTTCTTTTTGTAAATAATTATATTTATTATATTTGAGTTGGATATTTTAGCCTATTTCCTTTTCTCGACACGATATTTCTGTAAAATATTTAGACAAACTATTACAAATTTTCTGTTTACAGTAAAAGTAAAAAAAAGTAATTAACATCCCACTGCTGGCCACAGACCTCCTCACTCATATGAGAGAGGGCTTTTAGAGCATAGACCCACCATGCTGCTTTATTGTGCTGCTCCATCCATTCTATATTCCTTCACTCTCATAGTCCGATATGATGGAAATCAGACACGACCGGAGAGAGATCTGGCGCAGGACCGATGGCTTAACCTGCTCTTCAAGTCACGGGGGTGGATCACACAGCTAACTTCCCAACTTCGGGCAAATATTGAGAAAATATTAATATAAAACACAATATCCATTTTTTAATTGGCCCGACCCGGGACTCGAACTCAGGGCCTCATATCTGTAATCAGACATATCAACTATGTCAATGACACTAGGTCAATGAGGCAGTTTTTTTTACAGTAAAGTTCAGTGTTATTTCATTGCTGACAAGTTAGCGATTGACTGTGATCTTACCTGTTCGTAAGTGCTGATACAGTCTTCACGGAAGAGTGCTGACTTGTTAAGAGGTAATTTATTGTATTTGCCTCTTATATATACTCAGTATTTGTCTGAAGTTGGGATGTTGGTAATGTGCTGCACCCACTGCCGCGGAGAGCACATTAATCCGTCGCTCTTGCGGCTGATCTCTCTCTGGTCGTGTCGGATTGCTGTCCCATCGGACTGTGAGAGGGAAGAAATAGAGAGGGCACTTGTGTTAGCGCATGCACTTGTGTATTATGCCTGCCAATCCGCATTGGGGCAACGTGGTGAGTCTATGATCAAAAAACCCTCTCTCCGGTGGGAGACGACACCTGTGCCCAGCAGTGGGACGTCAATGAGTTGGTACTTACCTGTTAACTCTTATAGTTCCTACACAGCATTGTACCAGAAACTGCCTCATTGGTCTAGTGGTTAGCATGTTCGGCTACAGACATGAGGTCCTGGGTTCGAGTCCTAGGTCGGGCCAATTCGAAATCGATATTGAGTTTTCTATTAAGATTTTCTCAATATTTGCCCGAAGTTGGGAAGTTGGCGGTGTGATCCACCCCCGTGCCTCGGAGAGCACGTTAAGCCGTCGGTCCTGCGCCTGATCTCTCTCCGGTCGTGTCGGATTCCCGTCACATCGGACTATGAGAGTGAAGGAATAGAGAGTGCACTTGTGTACTATGCCTGCCAATCCGCAGTGGAGCAGCGTGGTGGGTCTATGCTCTAAAAACCCTCGCTCCTCGGAGTGAGGAGGCCTGTGCCCAGCAGTGGGACGTTAATGGGCTGCTACTTACATTGTACCAGAACGCAATTGTTTCTTGCTTGGCGACACGTCTTCGCTAGTAGAGTTGGAATTACCCACGGATAAAATTATAGTCAGTCCAGTTGTAGAAAAAATAGAAATTAAATTTTCTACTTTGTCTAAATCATTTGTCAATATCGCCAATGTTATTTTTATTTGACCTTCTTTTATACACTTAATGTTTTCTATGCGTTATTAATTAATTTATTATTATGTATTTACTAGGGATACGATATTTGTGTGTCAAACCATATTTGTAATCCAAAAAAGGCTTTATCTTATATCCTTTGTCCTTATTTGTATAATTCAGGTTTAACATATTTTGTTTATTAGTAAAATTACAGCAATTTAAACAGAAGTTTATTAAGACCTGTGTGAAATGATACATCATAGTCTATTTTTTGTATATCGAGATGTAGACAAAGTAGAATATTTTATTTCCGAAATTTATCCTGATGATAATGCAGGGTTCCAGCAAAGAATATATTCTGAGTCATAAGTTAGTGTGGTATAAATAAAGAATACCAGGGAAGTACAGTTTTATTCAAATTAATATTGTAAGACAATTTACATACATACATAGCATCACGCCTTATTCCCATAGGGGTAGNAATCTGTAAGATTATAAAATAATAAAGAAGCTTACGTAGATCTTGAAATAGGATAATGTAACAAAAGTTCTCTAACTGGAATAGCACAATAGGAGATTACATTTCCCAAGATACGGGATGTACACATATTTTATCAAGGAAAATCTTGGTAAAAGATTTTCTGTTCTCTGTGGGATTATGTTTTATTTTTACAAAAGTGGAAATATAACATAGAAGCTCGAAAGCAAGAGTGTGCAGAATGTTTATGATAATCCATTGATATGTAAACCGAGTGTCTACAAAACGTCCATCGTATTCATATTATGTAAATACGAATATGCGATCGCGAAGGCTTGACTTGGAGTGAAAAGGATCTAAAATCGTGGTAAATAATTACGAAACACAAAATAATGTGTTGAAAATTACATATAAGTAAGTAGCAGCCCATTAACGTCCCACTGCTGGGCACAGGCCTCCTCACTCCAAGTAGCGAGGGTTTTTAGAGCATAGACCCACCACGCTGCTCCACTGCGGATTGGCAGGCATAGTACACAAGTGCACTCTCTATTCCTTCACTCTCGTAGTCCGATGTGACGGGAATCTGACACGACCGGAGAGAGATCAGGCGCAGGACTGACGGCTTAACGTGCTTTCCGAGGCACGGCGGTGGAGTATACCGCCAACTTCCCAACTTCGGGCAAATATTGAGAAAATCTTAATAGAGAACTCAAATACTTATACATTGTTAGAATTGCACAGAATTATAAAAAGCGTTTTGTTAATTAAGAAAATTTTGTTAGCTTCCTCTCCATTTACCGTTACTTAATTAAATATAGTAAGACGAAAATATCTGTGTCGGTATCTGTAGTTCTTATTATTTAGTGGTTTTTGTGTGCAATATAAAATTTAATTCTGTCTGTTTTTTGCTCAAAGAGTTCAGCTGCAAATATAGTATATGAAAGTCTATATTTTAAATGAATATAGACATTCACTCTCATATATATAAATATGAGTGCGAGCATAAATATAAGATGCTGGCTAACACTAAAAAGCGTTTTGTAATCTCTCCCTTTCTCAGATTTATGAATTTCAGAGATGGATTTAGGTTAGAGAAAAACCCTACCCGCGTAAACTACCTGTTCTCTTTAAAGCCATTTTGTAAAATAATTTTGAATTATTGTAATTATATAAATGATGATGTATGTAAAATATTTTTTTGTCAATCCGGGCTTTGCAATCCTATCACTCAAACGTCACATTTGTTACGAATATAAATAAAAACTCCAATTTCACTGAGCAAGTGCACAATTTAATATGCTCCTAAAACCGTGCCCGACTTCTATTATTACATCAAAGTACCTGAACGGGTCACCCGTAAAATCGTACGTATAACGCTAAGATACGTGTAAAATTAAGTGTTAAAAATTAGTGTAGAAATGTTGATTAGATCCAGGTATTTAGCGGCTTGCGATTAAGCGGTCACATCTTCTATACAACACGCTTGCACGCATTGATACGCCGTCATATCACAATGCTACGGTTTGTTCGTTCCATTATTACAGGCGTTGAATTCATGTCATATGCCTAATTAAGGTATTTGACTTTTCGGAAGGGGTCTTAGTTGTACTTTTTCTCACAGGCCTCGTTGGTCTAGTGATAAGCTTAGCGATCAAAATTCCGCGCGTGATTAAGGCTAGATTCACATCCAAAATTATAAATTTTCACTAGAAATAAATAAAAATTTTAACAAAAAAAGAACCGACTTCAATACAGACTTAAAAATATATTAATATGCTCTAAAAAGTAAGAATTAATTGCGTGTTCTTCGTATTCTTATATTCGGAGTCGACGTCAGCCAAGCTAGATGTTCCTGGCGTGTCCACTTGGCAGCTCCCGCGTCTCTCCCATCTATAGCTATATATGTAGGCACCCCGGCTGACACCGACTCCAAATATAAGAATACGAGGAACATTAAAAGAATTTACAATTATTTCTTATTTTTTAAAGCATATTAATATATTTGTAAGTCAGTTTTGAAGGCGGTTCTTTTTTTGTATTTTTTTAAATTTATTTTTTGATTTTTAGTGAATCTGAAGTAAACGTGTGGCAATGCAGCAAAAAACGTAAGCTCATTGCTATTTGATTACAGACACTTATATTTTCTGCCTTAAACCGCACCCTTCCTGAAAGCCGTTGAGGAGATCCATTGATCTTCATATTTAACTACGACTAGCACTTGACCATACCGAAGTTACGGTAGGCAACTCAAATATCTGGATAGCCTATAGAAGATTCTGTCGAGTATCGTTCATTTGCTCCTAAGAATTGAAGAGTTCCGTCACTTTGTCATGGATTCCATCATCAGAACCTAACCAAACTATCACAAAACAACCCTTGAAGTATATCCTTTCCAATAAAAAAAGAATCATCGAAATCGGTTGGCGTGATCTTGAGTTATTCGTCCATTTGTCGCGCACATGCTTAATGCAAATTTAACACTTATCCGGTTTTCTCATGGATGTCATCATCAGAATTAGATTTAAAAAATAATGGGACCCTATGACGAGCACCACATTTCGTTTAAAAAAAATCATCAAGATCGGTCCAACCAGTCGGGAGATATGAGGTAAAAAACATAAAAAAAATATAGAAGAATTGATAACCGTCTCCTTTTTTTGAAGTCGGTAAAAGTAAATGTATATTAAAGTCATTACTTATGCCCTCTAGTAAAAAGTTCTCAACCTCTGTTTTTTTTTATTGCTGCAAGCTTATCGCTTGACTGTAATTTCCCCAGATTGTAAGTGATGATACAGTCTAAGATGAAAGTTCGCTGATCTAGTAAGAAGTACCTGTTATTGTAGAAATTGTACCGGATCGCAATATTTATTCTTGGCGGTATGTTTTAGCTGGGAGATTGGGAACTAGGCACAGCCGAAACCCTGGTTTTATTAAAGAAGAAGTGAAACTTCTTTGGCCGACTAATTGTTAAATCTTGTTTATATTTATACAAATCTAAAACTTTAGATTTCCGAGACTTAGAGGCAGGGAAAAAGGAATATATGTTAGGATATTAATGAATTTATTTGTCACTAAAATATTAAAAGCGTCAAAAATTAATACAAAAATATATTGAAATCTCAAATGACGATCACGTGTTTTTTGTCAATATTAGAAAAGAGAATTTATGGAATATTTATATTTTATATATTATGAAAAGTAGTATATTATATTAAATTATTAACTGACGAGTGACAAACTATTGCTGTTAATGCCACATTTTATTTGTAAAAATTAAAACTACCTAACCTTCAAACGAGTTTAACATAAAAAAACGCTGCACATCTTCATTCACGCGTTTCATCCGTAAAAATTTTACCCTCATTTCAAAAAATTACATAGAAACGGTGATTTTTTCAAGAGATCATGCCGTACAATTTTCCTCAAATACGATTATAAACACCAAGTGTCATTTATTATAAACTTAAACATGTATTTGTACTTGAAGTAAATCAATAAAAAGTATTGAATTAATAACGAAAATTTTGAATAAGATAAAAAAGTGTGAATAAATAAATGATAGAAATTTAATAAATTTTATTAAATTTCTATGTTATTATTATATAGGTAAAAATTTTTTTTTCGCGAAGTATAAAAGAGTATGTATGGGTCTTTACTTTACTCAGTCACATTTTACTAAGAAAAAAATACTTTTATTAAGGACATAAAAGTTTCACTTCTTCCATATTTAAATTTATACACGCACATTTTTCTATAGAATTTTCACATTGTTTAGGAATGAGCAGTCATGATCACGAGGTTATTATAAGTTAATTTCAAAAATGTGTCAAAGGACTAAGTTTTAGGTCCTGTATTTACTACAAGAAATAGCCGTCAGTGTTGATTAAAAGGGACGCTATTGAGATGCCTAATGTCCCAATTATTCGTTCCAGTCTATTTTAGGCGTAAGAAAATTGAGATTCAATTTATTTGTTAGATCACAAACAAAATAACACCTAATCATAATGAAAATTTCGTAATCATTGCACTTTTTTTATTGTTTAATAATTTTCGCATTAATCAATACGTATAATATATTGGAGAACTAGTTTATTTTTGATATAAAAAATTATTCGAGCTTTTCTCGTTATTAACATAAAATTAATTAAAGGGTTTTCAGATAGCTAAATTTCCATATTACCATCATGCTCTTTTTTGTCATAATATTGTATATGAGAGTTTATATTCTATGGCTTCCAATAAAAATGATTATTTCAAATAAAATTAAAACATAATACTGAGAATTTCTTAAACTCGTCACTAAGAAAGAAACTTAAAACCTTTTACTGGAGCTTGTAATTAAAGACGGTTTAATTTTTTTTTGGATCATAAATTATCACTAATAATTATGAAATAAAACTGCATTACCATCATCTACGAGGTAAAAAAATGTATTTGAACTTGATTGAATGTAGAAAAACTATTTTATTAACCCTTAATTCAATGGAGATTTTTGTGGCAAAAAAAACAGATTTTTTTGTAAAGTCATATTTTTGGATATGCAATAAGTACATACAGAAAACTGACATTTTGAGTGTTGCCAAATCAAAATCTCACGTATTTTCCTCTAAACTAGTTCAGTAGATGTTTTAAAACTAGTTCTTCGTCACACTGGACACTATCGAATTAAGGGTTCGAATAAAATTCGAACAAATTATATTTAGGTACTTTACATATTTTTATACATATATATTACAGATAAAAAATTTTAAACTGAAAACAATATATATCATATATACAATAGGCGGCCTTATTATCGATTTGTTTTAGACAATCGTCAATATAATTCGACGCTGGAAAGCAAACACGCAATCCACAAAATACTGTTTTAATAATTTTTTTAGAAGAAGAAAATAAATCAGAATAATGGCGCTAAAGTCTTTAGCAACTAAATGTAAATTCACGTAGTGTCCAAAAATCCTAACTTTATGTATATGGAATCATTAATTTTGGTTGTTTTTATTTAAAGTTTTTATTTTCTAATGATTCTTGTTAATTTTGAATTTGTTTACTACTTGTTTGCTTGTGCAAAGAGGGTGTATTAGAGTCACACTTGAAAAAGATGGTATTTTAGTTATAAAACTTATTTATAGCATGCTGATTGTGATTCTGTTTAACCGAGTCTTGCAAATGCAAACGTTGGCTAGTATTTTAGGAAATCAATTGGTGTTTTTTGTAGTATTGTTGCGTTGTGCGACCTTGGCCAAACAATGATGGATCTGTAAGCGCTGTCGCTCATTATTTCAAGCAGTGAGGCACTCAACAATGTTGAAAGGCTACTAGTATTACACATGGGAATCACCAATCAAACTTTGACGTTTCTGAGATGTTGGATCGGTTGTAATCAGTCTTTCTACGTTTTAAAACCCGCTGTATTGTTGAGTCGTCAATCAAGTGGCGGCGGTTATTTCTGATACCTGGTATTACGGCTCTTTTTCCTTTTATATTTAAAGAATATTGAAATTTAATTAAAATTCCTTAGATCTCATATCGAGTTGTTTGAGATTAATCGTAATGAGTCAAGGAAGGCGTGAATTATTATAGCGCCTTTATTATTTTCTATGAATAGATATGTTTCTTGTAAAACCAGTTGTAAATCATATTAAAATATTTTAATAAACAGTAAAAGAAGCTAATTTCGTTCTTCTGTAAATTTGTATTATGCCATAGAAGTTAAACAGTTTGACGGATGTTATGAATTTGCGAAAAAACACTCTTAGAATTTGGACGAACTCTTTACAGTGTTTATTGTTGAAATAGTTCATGATATATATAGATTTGTTATTTATCGTTATATAATATTATATTTCATTAAAATATTAGAAGTTTCCTGTTGTTTTTTTTATTATGTTAATACCACAGAATTATATATGTTTAAAAATTTTAAAAAATAACTGAACACGATCTTAATTACCTATAAACACACCGACAAAAACTCCTAACTAGCTGTTATTAATACGCCAGTCTTCCTATATTAAATAAAAACTACAATTATGTATCATCAATTTCACGACAACAATAAAGAAGTGAACGTAAAAATTAATTATTCGCCATCGGCACGCTATTCTAATAATCATAAATAACACTGCAATCGGATCAAACGCGGTAGGTCCACAACAATGTGCGAAACATTAAAAATATCAACAAAGGAACTTTTTGACGTTCATAGTACATACAGTGATGCAAACTTTATTTGCAATCACAAATCTATTTGCTGAGGAAAATTATTCCCTATATCTTAGCGTTAAGGTTATCGTAATGAAGGATTAAGTGAAAGATGGCTTCGAATTAAAGTTGTCGCTTGCAACAGCTGGCGTAGCGTGGAAAATCGATTTTCACGTGGGCCCGACGGATGTCACATCTGCGCGACTGTACCGCTTGTCTGCGCCCGAAATATACGTCATGAAGGAAATCATAGAAATTTGTTTTAATGAAGCCATTTAAAAGCAGAGTTATTTATACACTTAATAAATTCAAATCCTTTCAGTTAGGTAACTAGCAGCCCATTAACGTTCCACTGCATGGAGTGCAGTGCAGTGGAGCATAGATTCATCACTGCTCCATTGCGTATTGGCAGGCATAGTATACAAGTACATTCTCTATTCCGTCACTCTCATAGTCTGATGTGACAGGAAGCCGACACAACCGGAATGAGATCAGGCGCAGCACCAACGGCATAACGTGCTCTCTGAGGCATGGGGGCGGAGCACACTACCATCTTCCCAACTTCGGGCAAATATTGAGAAAATTTTAATAGAAAACTCAATATTGATTTTTTAATTGGCCTGACCCGGGACTTGCATCTAGGACGTCATGTCTGTAGTCGAACATGCTAACTTAATATAAACAGAATGAATTAATATTATATTGTAGTATAGTATTAGTATAGTATAGTAGTATAGTATAGTAATGGTAAAAAATAATTATCCGACGGAGTCAGCTGTGGGCTCTTCATAGGAAAGGGCGCAAAGGAACACCCGTAAGTTTAGATTTTAAGTAGTTCTTTATAAATAACATCAGTCGTATGTAATTCATGTGTGGAAAAACATATTTGACGATTCAAAAGAGCTTTAAAGGTATACATGAATCTTTGATTTAGACTTTGAAATGCTTCACGGAATTTCAAGGGTTTATTTATTAAGATTAGTTATCACGTGGGAATGGCTGGGTTTTTAAACTAGATGAACGGAAAGCGTAATGTACTTGGTAATCCATCACGGATTTCCAAGGAATATTCAAGAACAAATTCTTACCCCTGCAACTTTACTAAAGTCAAGTAAAGTTGCATGGGTTGTGTTACAAAGGTAAAAGAACGAGAGATGCAGTGTAGTTGTAAATTCATCCGGAATTTTCTAGAACTACCTAAGGATTTAATGAATTGGCAAAATATTAGTGCATCAGATAAAATTTTGCAATGAAAAATAACTACTTAATTTAAGCCCACTAACTGGAAGGATTAGAATATGAACTAACATGATGATAATAAAGTTGATGGGACGCCTTTCCTTCGGTTAGGACTATGTTCACCAGTGAAATATAGTTGGAAAGAACCTTTCTTATACATTACTAACCAGTTAAGTACTTCTAAAAAACTATTCTTGGTTGTTCTCGAAACTGTGTGGAAAAGAAGCCTTTAGAATTTTTAAGCTTTTCATAGCACTATCAAATTTGACCATTAGAAGGTTTTTGTAGAACCTATTAGAGAATAAAGATTTTTTGATGTGGTTCGATGTACTACCAGCAAATACATAAGTAAACAAGTCTAAAACGGAAAGAATAGTATAAAAAATCATGTTTATTTCTTGTGTGTTTCGCTAATGATTGTAAAGAATACCTCAGTTAACAACATTTACAAAAAGTGCGCGTTTTTGCGAGAAATTCATATTCAAAATTAAATAGAGGTTTATACCAAAAATGGAATGAAAATAAAACAGAAACATCTGCGTGAAATCTTCACGACGTTGCCAATATTTTACAGAGCATGCTTAGCTTACAAAGTTTTATCATAGATTTTTCGTAAAGAGAATTAGACACGGTCTTAACTAATGTCCAAACGTTAGGACATTGTTTAGTATTCGCAACTTAGAAACTCCACTATGTATTTCTTTTGTGCCTTATACTCCTCATGCTATTAACAACGTGCAACGTTATATAAACATTGAAATTATTTTGCTGTGTGTCTAAATATGTAGAATTTGTGACAATAATGGTTTTCGAATTGTTACACTGTTGTTATTTTAAACATTATTTAGTCACATACTATAAATATACAAATAGTTTTATTTGTACTTCAGAACTTTTCGTGAATTGTATATTCTACTAACAAATTAAGGAAACCTTGGTGCTCGAATTACAACAGATATATTTGGCCTACGTTGACAAATGATCAAATTTACACCTTCTTATCTTTCATATGGTCTTTTAGAATTAAGTCGACTACCACAAAACCATACAGTAACTAGCGGATTTTCTAAAATTAATTTTCCTTCACCGAAAATCATTTAAAGATGATGTGTCCCCTTTTATATGGCACCGTACAGAAATGGTAAGCTGCTGAATGGCAAGATTTAGTAAGGATAATAAGTTGGCTTCATATCTCCATTTGATATTGCCAAAAACAGTTGGATTAAAAAACGTTGTTTTTTCAATTTTCTCTATTGGGAGTTCATTGTCTAACTCTGAGATTATTAGCAAGGCTATCTCTTATCATATTGTATTTTAATGTCACAAAAATATAAATAAAAATAATACAAATCTATCACAGACCACACAAGGGCAGAAGCCGGTGAAAATCAGAAAGCTATCACCGTCGCGAATCGCTTTAACGCAAACGTATAATCGTTCTATTTGTTTTAAGCCAGCCGTAACAGTTTAAATAAAAACATCAAAGGGGGTGTAAGAGACCCAAAGGAGTAATTATAATTTGTCTCGGTTTACCGGAAATAGTTTGTGTCGCTATTAATCGCGGCTGTATTCTGGGAACGCCCTTTGATGGAAGCCTTGCATGGCAGACGGTTAGGCGATATTGAAAGAAATAAGTCTTATATAATACCAGGGTTAAGGGAAATGCCCCATTAAATTTTTTAAATTACTAATGTCTCGTGTATCTGGGGTTTATATAATATAACGTTCCTGTGATCACGTAAACAAGTCAAAAGTATATTGTACTGTGTCAGAATTCACGTAAGTCGCATATGACAAATCATTTTACACTTCGTGACGTACTACATGTACTACACGTAAATCTGACGATGTAAATCGTAAATAACGTTGTAAATTGAATAAAAGCACCATTACGTCATGTGCACGTAAAATTTGATGAACTTTGAATGATATGTATAAGGTAATTTGAAGGTCATATGTTCACTGGAGTATTGTTTTCTGTCAACCAAAAGCTTATTTTTACTGTAATAACGGTAAGAAGGCGAAGTCTAGCTGAGAAATTTATATATCGCATTCAATCGTTAAGTGAAATGATCAAAAAGTTCATATTAATGTTACCAGTTTCTATGACAATGAAAATTTGTTTAAAATGCGGTTTGTTAGTTGTGAAAATTATTTAGCAACGCCTTTAATACTTCCCTGAAAAAGATAAAAGACACAATAAAACATTAGTTCAGTATATAGATAAAAGATATGTAAATAATGTCAAAGGCAGTAGTGTCAAATATAAGAAGATAATAAATTTTATGAAGAAGACCAACGTGTGTCAGTCATTGATAGTTCTAATAGCTGGCCTCGTTTTCTAGATTATTTAAAAGGTAATTTGCCTGCTTTCAAATTAGGGTAGTATAATTTTCGTGTGTAACATCGCTTGACCGTATATTGTATACGTCCGTTTTTTTTATTGTTGATAGGTTAGCTCTTGACTGTAGACACACCTGATGATATAGTCAAAGTGCGCTAATTGTAGCCGTTGAAACCATCATCACCAACATCCAACCGATGTACCAAAATGGCTGTAGATCATTGAACTCACTCAATCACTCACTAATTAAATTAAGCATCTCCTTTTGCAATTTGTCGGACACCTGATGTTTTCTAAGAACAGATTTTCCATAAACATAATATTATATACTATTATATAAATACCAAATAATAAAACATTTACAATATAATTGAACTAGATTTCCTTAATTACTTCTGTTAGTTACATATCTCAGGAAACATCGCGAATGTTAATTAAAACTGTTCTCCACTACAATGTTGGGATGTGGTTGCCGTCTAGAATTCATTTGAAACATGATTAAATAGTTGTTTTGTATAATAACCCAATAATAGTAATAGCAAAACCGTCTGTTTTGGGTTGACACGTTATTTTTATACGCTTGGAATTTTCCGTTTTCTTACCAACTAAACTAAAAATAGTCTATGTTATTCTTTAAAATCTATTCGGCAGTGAAACTTCTGTATAATGGGGCCTAAAACGAGATTTGTGAGCAAATAGACATAGACAGATAGACCGGTAGACAACAATTATAGAAAAATTATTTAAAAAATATAAGAAAGAAGTATTATTTACATTCTTTTATTAGATGTAATTTTTTACATTACAAAAAGATAATTCAATTTTATTTATTAGTATATATAAGTAGAAGTATATGTCAATTATAAAAAAATAGAAATCCAACACTAAATTAATTGTTTGTTCTAGTGTCATAAATAGATAAAGCAACCATTCTTCAATTTCAGTTATGATAATTTAGTCACACTTACATCCATTTGCCAATGTAGGATAATCTCAAAGTTATCAAGAATTAAAAGCTGCTATTGAAGGTAAAACAACGTTATCAGTGTAGAAGAATAATTAGGAGTAGTAGTATATGGTTTGGCCTTATTTTGAAATTGTATTTAAAAGAATAAACTTAACATTTTGCAGTAGAGTGTGGCACTTGTGTTTAGTGTTGGACAGACACTTCCGTTGTGAGACATGACGCAATTATTCTTGACATATATTTGTTGTTTCTGCATTGTGAATAGTTTGCTTTTTCTTAGTGAAATTTTGCGTAATATGAATTGCTTTAAGTATATTTTTATTTAGTATAATTTTAATATCGTTTAAACTTGATTTAAACATAGTTTATGATGAGATAATAACATAGATACCTGTTAACCTGTTACCTGAAAAGATGAAACATAAAAAATGAAACAGAGATAGAAAACTAGTTGCTTCCGTTCTCTTTCGACTCCGTGCGTTAAGATCTTGCCACTTGGACTTTTCTCTTCTTTCCTTTTTATCATTGAAGGCCGGCAGTCAGATTTTCAAACCTCTCCCAGCCCATAGCTAACCGAAACAGTTAACCGGCAGTTTCTATGTCCACTCCCTTATATTATGCAGCCATAACTTCTATCTTCGCCTCTTTTTCTGGAAATTTTCCTCCTCATTATGATTTGAAGCACGTGGTACCTATGATAGGCTGCAAAATATGACCTTCGTACGAGATCTTACGCCGCTTGATGGTCTTTAGCATGTCAGTTTTCCGTCCTATTCAGACATGAACCTCAATGTTAGATACCTTTGCCGTCTAGCTTATGCGGAAAATCTTCAAATAAGACGACATCTCAAAGGCTTTCATATTTTTACGTAGATCTTCCACTAAGGTCGATGCCTCATAACCATATGAAAAAACTGGGCAAATGTAGCATTGTAGGAGCCGAATTTGAGAAAGTTGATGACAACAAATAACTTTTTCCATCTTCATATAAGATGTACGTGCCATTTCAATACGAACGCGGATGTGAGTCTCGCTTTTCCACGTCCGCCGTTAGCTTTGAATCGAGATATTTATATTTGTCAACTCTCGCCAAGGTGTTATGCCTGATTTCTATTTGACTGCAATTGTGGCTTCCCGGAAACTGCCATATACTTAGTCTTTGACATATTTATCATTAACCCTACCCTATTATTTTGCTGGCCATAGCCCTATTTTGCTAACAAACTGACGTATCTCTTATTTCCTTTTAGTGATTATATTATGTAAAGAAGTCCTTTACAGTACAAGAAGGAATAGCTACTACTTAAATGTCGTCGTTGTGTCAGTTAATTTACGCCCAACAGTGGACTTAGGTAAAAACAAATTAATAGTCCGTGCGTACAAAGTACACATGTCAGAAGTGAAACTTCTTTAGCAAAGAAATTTTTAAGTCTTATTTGTATTTATACAAATCTAAAACTTTAGATTTCCGAGACTTCAATTTTAGTGATTATTAATTAATATTTAGAAAAGAAAATTTGTGAAATATTATTATTTTATATTTTACAAAAAATAGTATATTAAATTAAATTAAATAACGACTGGCAAAATAAAATGCCACATGTTATCTGTAAATGTTAAAACCACCTAACCTTCAAACGAATTAGAATAAAAAACGCTGCACATCTTTGTGGCGCTAATCACGCGTTTCATCCGTAAAAATTTTACCTTCCTGCGCATAAAGAAGTTTCACTTTAATAACAATATAACAGTAAAGCAAAATTCTTTTTTCCATTTGCATAAATTCTTCTTTACTTATTAAACTAGTATTTCAAATAAAATCACATTTTAAAGTATAATTAATTTAGAACTATTCTAATTTGATGTAATATATTATACTGGCTCATAAACGCTGTATCAAAACTATACTCGTATATAGGCATAAGTGTAAGCCCTTTGAAGGGCGGCTGCACCCGGAGCGGGAATACCGTGACGTATCGCGATTTCCACGCATCCATCCCCGGCGACCGGCCTTTGTCACAAAGGAAATTAACTAGTTGCGCTGCCTACGTGTGTGTGTAAAGAGCGTCAACAAATAAAGTTTTCGTTTAAAAACGAAAAAAATGCAAGTATTTTATTAGGGCGTGCCTTCATACATCAGGGACGAATGCTAAGTTTGAACCCCTGGTGTCTCACTTATAAATGAACAGGAATCTGATAGGTTTTAGATGGTATTGCGAGGTCTCCTTCAGCATAGAGTGCTGCTCGGTAATCAGTCGGGGTTGGTGTGTCTATGTGCTTCCCAGGGACAAAATAAGGGATGTGGCTTCATCTACCAACGTGTCTTATTTAAACGTAAAGAAACTCATTCTCATTGGGAAAATGGAAAGCAAAAGGCACAGCGACCAAACGATGATCTGACCAGGCAGCGAAACACCTAGATACAAAAATAGATACCGATTTGCGGAGAAGGCATAACCTTTTACGTCGCGATCATCACGACCAGAGAGGAAGGTGTTCGCTTTCTTTACTTAAAACTATGTGTATATTAATATATTGATTTGTTTAAGAGCTGTTTACAAACTTGCCATTCCCAACAAACAGACAATTTGTGTTTTAATGCGGCTGCTCATCGACACAGCTGCGGGGGTTCAAGGCCTCCAACTTGACGCCGATGAGATCCGGAGGGTCATTGTACAAGCAGACCAGGCTCTGATACAAAAGTGGAAAGAGGACCTCGGTTCCCCAGTGGTGGGCGGGACCACTTTGAAGGCGACCGCCCTTACCTGCAGACATGGCTTTCCAGGAGGCGCGGGACTCTCACCTACAGATTCGTAAAGGTTCTGACCGGGCATGGTTATTTAGGAAAGTTCCTGCACCAAAGCTAGCATCATGGAGCGGCTATCGACTCAACGGATCACACTGTGGCACAATGCGCAAATTCGGGACCTCAACCGGTGCCGATGCTCGCAAGTGAGACGTTGGACGGAAGTAGCCATTTTCTGCGAGACTGTAATATCAGTAAAGGAGGCCAACGACCAAGAGAATACCGCTTAATAACGCGGGATACTAGTTGGCGTTTGTTTGTGCACCTTCTCCCGCCTCCATGAATCCTTAGTCGGAATCAACTGTGACACCAGGGAAGAATGCGCAAGCTAAATCTCTGGTATCTCACTTAGGGTTGAAGCGGTTTCCGCTGGGTTTAAGTGGATATTGGCCTCCTCCCTCATGTGACTCATTCGGGGTCGGGGTAAATCCGTAAAACAATTCCCAGTGAAAAAAAACAAAACGATTTGTGTTTCTATTGTTATTTGTTTCTATACTACATTGTAATCAATGTATAATAAAACTCATATATGTCCTTAACTATGATGTTATACGCATAATTACATAATTACAATATATTTTGTGTATATATGGAAATATATATGATTTGAGTATTATATTCCGTTGCGATGGTAAAACTTACTAAAGATTTTTAATACTAATAGTGCTGTCACACTGCTGTTAAATTTGTTGTAAATGTGTGTAAACATTTCTATCAGTGTAGGAGCATTCACAATATCTAACAATTTCGGCCATAATGTAACAAACGTTGGAAAACATTTTAAAACAGCAGTGTAACAGCACCATAACATGTAACAGATCAAAAAAGGGAACTATTGACACAGTAAGGAGATTTCTTCTTATTTCCAAGAAATCGAGAACTCCGTGGGTTAAAATCATTAAATAATTCCCATATTAATAGATTTTTGCACACCATACCAACAATAATCAACCGTCAGTGTGCCAATGAAGGAAGAGCTATTGTTATAGTGTTGAATGAAAACTTCTATTTGAATAGATGTTGGGCATTTTTTGTATGTTTTAAAGCCATTTTCAGCAGATGTTCTCGTTGGATCAATCAGTCTTTGGTCAGAAAGGTGCCTAGTTATTATTTTCTTAAGCCATGAAATTACTTTTCACTCATATGATAACTGTATGTTTCCAAAGTATTTACTAGTTCCGTAAAATTTACTCCACTTTTATACTGTGTGACTGAAGATGAACTCTTTTTGAAGGCCTTTGAATAATTAAATAAGTTTGCGTCAATTAACACACTGACTCTCTTTAAATGAAAAAGAGTCATAATGGCTTCTAGACATGGTGGTTAAACAGATGTAGCTATTCTTTTTAGCAGACTTTACGTTATAACTTAATGGAGTCACCAACACCACTAAGTTATCTTTTCTAATTCATCAATGTCATTGTTGGTGATGGAAAATATCAATAAGAAATGTATATTATTCGAGCCATTCTAGGATATGTGTATCCTTCCAACACGCAGTGAAGCAGCTTGGTGGGTCAATGTCCTATAAATTCTCTATGCTACTAGTGAGGTGCGTGTCCATTGAGTTAATTTAAAATACAATATTCCATCATCATTATATGCAAAATTTCTGTCAGTTTATAAAATAAACTTGAAATATTAAAAGCATTTTTACTCTGCTCCGGGAATTTGCGAGACCATTCTTCGTTCAATATTAATATCTCGTATCTCTGTAACGTTTCGTATTTAATGAACATTCACTACATACAAATGGATAAGAACTCATCTTTTATTTTCAATATCAGGAGTATAGGAAATTGAAAACGTGGAGAATTAAATTTTAACTTGCATTTTGAACTTCATTGTATTTAAATGTTTTGAGATAGAATATAAAATTCTTAATTATCATTGAAATTGTTTATATTAAGTGTGAATTAAAGGCCAGTTGCAGTTAACTAGTTTAACTTTTAATGTTTTAGAGATTAGCGGAAATGGCTAAGTCATTTCTATGCGACATTATTTGTTAATAAAAGACAAGTCTAAATCGGTTCAGTTCTTTCAGATATTAGCAGGACCAAAGAAACAAGGACACAAAGTAAACATTTAGATTATTTGATTTTTAATATAAATATCCAGTAAACTTTGATTTAATTCAACATATACGTCTAAATAGATGAAGCTAGGTTGTCTGGAAGAAATGCTATTAAGCGATAAGACCACAAGTTATACTTCCTGTTTTTATTTGTTTAAGTTTATTATAATGTATATTACTTTTAAGTTGTATAAATAAACAAAAATAATTGAAGTGCTAATTCTAATTAGAATAAGTTCGTATTGATTCCTTAAGGAGTTAAAAGCATTTGTATCTTTCCTTTTCTAATGTTAACCACTAGATCATTGAAAAGAAGACAATTTATAAACAGACATTACTAATCAGGCACGTTGCAAGTTTCTCGGCATAAATATAGATTATTTTCCAATTATATACAACAACAAAGCTGGCTCTCTGCCTTCTAAAGAAAATAAATTGCTAAGCTCTATTCAAACTGGGCAATGATCCTCTGAAACTGTACTGGAATAAATTAAAGTCTTTACAATTTTGTTTAGTGAATTAAGATTAGAATCGTGGGAACTGCTATATTGATTTAGTCGTTTTATGTATCATTATAGTCAACGAGACTTTTTTTCGCAAAATGACGGTTGCGCTTCAGAGCGCAATCAGTTCTGCGCTTTACGAAGATTTTCAATAAAAAACTTAATTTCGTATATTCTAGTTAACTAGGGCATGTCGGTTGAGAAGTGTTGAGAACTTTTCTAATGCTAAGTGGGTACTTTATGCAATGTCGGTACCGGTGGCGTGGTTAGTAATTTTATTAGCGCAACAGTTCCGTTGTTTGTCTGATATCCGTTTTTAGTGACTTTTATTAAAATCATCAAAGTATGTATGAAATTATTTAGTGAAATACGTTTTTTTTAAATACTTTTGAATCGACATTTTCTCGATCTATCTCTATGATGATATTAGAGATTAACTCAAAAATCTAAAGTTATGGGAGTTCTTTCATGTACTGTTCTGTGCAGAACCAAGTCAGATATCCTTTATTCCTAAGTCACTCAACGGTTTAATTCAAATTACAATGATTTTAAAATTACATTCCTTAAAAAGTTTTAAATTTATCAAGCGACATCTCTGAAGCGTCTTCTGATGCCTAAATTTGAGGGTATTGTTAATTTTGTGTAGTCCATTAGAAATTAAGACAACTTCATTTTAACTTTTTATATTATATGAACACAACACATCTATCAAAAAGTGTTATTATTTCTATACATGTATGAAAGCTGCGTAATGTATTAACAATGAACTATCATTATTTATGCTGCTCTAATTGGTTTCTAAGAGCAGATTTCCTCATGCTTTCATGGTATCGGGAACTATGCGGGAAACTTCATGGGGAATCATTAGTTATTATATCAAAATAAATGTTTATTCTTTGGTAGCAGGATAACGTTATATCCAACTTACATCTGAAATGACTAAGTATAAAAAAAAATGTGTGAGTACTTATGTCCACGCGTTAGAAGTTATACTTCATTGGCATAACAAGATAGAAATCTTTTCAAAAAACTAAAATGTTGCTATAGCTAACTTCAGGGTGTCGGTTTTTTGTGACGGTGTGCGCGCGCTTTGTAAAAATTTAGTCTCATACTTTTTCCCAAACGCGCTAAAAGAAGTATAACTTCAAAAACTTTAAGATCTTCAAGCAGCAAGATCTTAAGCAAAAATGCATCAACCAGCCAAAGTGTATGTAAATTGTTTTCTAAATTCTGTTTGCAAATGTGAATTTTCGGCATGGCTGAGTCAAAGAAATTTATTTTACACAATGTAGAACACGCGCTAAAATTTTTTACCGAGTAAAACACAATTTGTGCGCAGGCTTTGTTGTTAAAATATTTAGGTTTTGTTAGTTGTTGCATAAGCATAGCAGTAATTTGATTTACGTCTATTTTTATTAAAAACGTAAATATAAACAGACATTTCCAAGATATTTATATATAAAAAAGTTAAATTGATTTCTTCGTCTTCTTTTAATATTTGGCTTTCAGGTGTGACAAGGCACACACAATTTCGCCAGTGTCACGTTAATTGGAGAAGGCACGTAGGAGATTGTACGGTTTCTGTGATAGTAAACCAAAATAGGTTTAAGTTGATTTCGACATAATTTTATACTAATTATATACATATATAGATAAGTAAATTTCACTCTTAATTTGCCATGAGAATAGGAAATAGGGTTATTTCAGCTAATGTTCTTCACCGCTGCATAATTTTGTCGGAACTTTTACAAATATATAGTAAAATAAATCCAAAATTGTAGACCAGGACAGACTATGTTCATGAAGACAAACTTCAGCAATTATCGACTAGAGTTATCATTTATGTACTTATTTTTATTTTTAATTACTTTTATTTTAATTTTAATGTTAATTTTATATATAATGTAAAATTAATGTATATAGATTTATAAATGAACTAAAGAATGACGAATTAATAAATGATGGCGATTAATATGTTTGAACTGACTCAATATTTATATTTTGTTGCTAAACATCTATTAAGTAACTAAATTTACGTTAAGGACATTCTCCTAAAGTTTTGTTGAAACAATATTTTGCGGGGTACTACGTGTTTGCTTTCGAGCATCCATGTAAGGTAAGTAACAACCTCTTAACGTCCCACTGCTGGGTACAGGCCTCCTCACTCGCATGAGAGAGGGTTTTTAGAGCATAGACCCACCACGCTACTCCACTGCGGATTGGCAGGTACACAAGTGTACTCTCTATTCCTTCACTCTCATAGTCCGATGTGACGGGAATCCGACCGGAGAGAGATCAGCCACAGGACTGACGGCTTAACGTGCTTAACGAGGCACGGGGGTGAATCTTACCGCCAACTTCCCAACTTCGGACATATATTGAGAAAATTTTCATAGAACACTCAATATCGATTTTGAATTGGCCGGACCCGGGACTCGAACCCAGGACCTCATATCTGTAGTCAAACATGGTAACCACTAGACCAATGAGGCAGTTGAGGCATCCATGTACTTGTCATATAAATAAAATAAATAAATTATATTCTCTGTAGTACAAATTCTAAAGATGGACAGTACGTTAATATATGAAGTTTATTTTTATACACACACACAGTTTGTTTTGGATCTTCTTCGCAATAACTTGACTGATTTTTATGAAAATATTTGTATATATTTGGAAGATCTGAGAGAATATATCGTAAAGTATTTATCATCGTGCTACCTCTGCTAATGTGTCTTTAATTGCGATACGAATTTACGCAGAGCAGCTAGTAATATATATTTTCTTTTATATTTATAATCGTGCGAAATACATATACCTATTTAAAAATCTCCATTTTTGTTTTTTTTATAAAGACTTGTTTAGAACACTGAATATTCGCTAAGGATTCCACCTTCCGTCTCTTTGCAATTGATCGATTTACCTAACTACTGGACTATCACGGCTTAACAATATATACAGAGATTAAAAATTGTTTCTAGTTCATTAATTGTGAAACCGGTGTTTCTAAAAAAGATCTTTATTCAATCACAGTCTAAAGAAATCTATAAGCGTTAACAAATAAAACTTTCGCTTCATTTTTATTAAAATTAGGTGCATTGCCACATTATCGCAAGGATTACTCACGTAATATGCAAAGAAACGATAACATTATGAAAATTATTGCGCACTTTGGTGTTACTTTATCAAACGGAACAATAAAATGTAAAGTTTGTTTTGATTATTGGTATAGAATCTTTTTCTTTAATAATTTGTCAACAATTTTCTTATCAAAGATGTTGCGAAAAGAATGGGTTAGAAAGATTTAATATTGGGTACTAAAGAATCAAATGATATATAAATAAAACGAAACAAACTGTTAAATGAATATTATTTATTGGACGTGTTACAAAAAAATACAATGCATAAAATTTTCACAAGCAATTGTTGGAAAAGGCGGCCTGATTTCTTTTCAGCGATTTCTCGAGGGAAAGAAGAGTGCAATAAATAAAAACATATTTTAGAGTGAACAAGGTTCAGAAATCATTTGTCGGGTGGAACATACGTATTTTTACTAAGACACCCGAGTCACTTCTTGGTTTGCCTCCGCATAGTTTTAAGAAATACGTTTAAAACGTCCTATTACAAAAAGAATATTAAAATATTAAAGATTGTTTAAGTGATTCCAGTTGCACACGGAAGCTAAAAACATACAAAACGTACAAAAATTATGATTAAAGGAGTAACCTGTGAGTTTCTTGCCGGTTTCTTCACAGCGGAATCAACTTTCCGAACCAGTGGTAGATTTGTAACCAACGAACAGACTATTGACGATTCAAAAGAGCTTTTTAAGCCTGCTTGGATAAAGAATATTTTGATCTTGAAAGGAAATTGTGTTAAAATATTGTGTAACAATTTTGATTTCCAGGACAAAGTTTTGTAGAACCCATTAAGAAGTAAAGTACTTCTTTCCAGGTGGAGCACATGATCAACTTTTCAACTTCAGGAAAATACTGAAAATTTCTTAATAGAAAACTTTACATTGATTTTTGAATTCCGAGTCCGAAACTCGAACCCAGGACCTCACAACTTCAACAACCTGATCATTATACGGCCATTTTGACGGTCAGGCTGGCGCAGTGGTGCGAGTACTCGCATTGCTAGCAGAGGTCCCGGGTTCGATTCTCGGTAGGACGAATTCAGAAAATTGTATTTTTGTATTTGCCTGAGTCTGGACTGGTGGTAGGATTCGGCCACGGCTAGTTACCACTCTACCAGCAAACACGTACCGCCAAACAAAGATTTGTGTTCCGGTTCGATGCGTTTCCATCTTAGACTGTATCATCACTTACCATCAGGTGAGATTACAGTCAAGCGCTCAACTCTCAGTATAAAAAATTAGTGTATAATCTGTCGGTAAACCTAATAAATAAATAAATATGTACTTTGTACGCACGCACTTTTAATTTCTTTGAGACAGGTATATAACAAAGTTTCTATAGGCATGTTGTGAAAGGCTATTTGTAGTAACTTGCCAGAAAATCGCACTACACTTGGATGTGTATATATCGAAGTTTATGCATTAACCAGGTGGTCTAACAGCGTTGATGTGTCATTCCCAAGGAAAAGTCAGCCGCGAATAGGTGAAACAAATTTCAAAGGGATTTCTGAACACGTTATGAGGCACTGTTCGCAACAGAGCAGAGGGATGGCAACAATACATCGATAAAACTTATGGCTTACACCACTTTGCGCTTGTTTGTGTTTCAAGAATATGCGAAAGTTTTTTTCACATGAAATTTATGGGTAATTTGAAAGGTTTTTTTCTTGGGTGATATGACAAGTAATGATTTTCGGAATTAATAAATTATATTTAAAATGAAATAGGGACACTCCGACTAAAACACGCAGCTTTTGAAAATGAAAAAAATATATATTTTGACTTGTCAATTTCAATTATTTTTGCGACCTTTCTATAAAGTATGAAAATACTCATGCTAGAACATTTCAGTTTTATTATCCAGCAGTGTGTACGGTTTTATATTATAACATTAGAATCAGGTAATGTAAAGAATTAAAAGATATTTATTGATATTAAAGTGATTATAATGTTACGTGTTTCGTCTGGTATAAATTTATGCATACAAAATATGCTGAATTTAGATTAAGAAATTCTAACTTTTCATCATAAAGAATACACCATAGGTTATTAAAAAAATTGAGTGTTTACATCTATCTACTATTAGAAAATTGAGTGATATGTTTTAAAGGATAAAATGACAGAGGTGAGACCAATGTACATAATTTTTGTTTTAATATATTATGTGCAATAAAATTTTGTATTATTGTATAATATTTATGAAATAATCTCCGTCGTCACCCATATTGTTTGTTTAGCAACCGGTCGAAAGACATGAGAGAAATTAAAACTTGTAATTAGGTAAAGTATAGGTCTTGTTGGTGTAATGGTGTCAGTGCTTGCCTCGCAAACAGAGGTGCTTTGTTCTATGCTCAGGAGAGCAAATTTGACGTGATAACGTCATAAGAAAACACTAATAAGAAATTGTTGTTGAAATAAACAACGGAATTAAGCCGATCCTGCCTCTCTATCGCTTGTTCTGCGCTCCGGTGGAACGTAACAAAGAGTCATGCTTTTCCGCGCGTGCAGTCTGCTTTCACCAATTTATAAGGCATCAAAAATAAAATTAATTTCACAAGTAAAAATACTAAAGTGTATTTTAACTATTGTATACGTCAATTAAGTGTATTTTTCTTAAAGAATCAATTTTCATACGTTGAGAGATCTCCAAAAGAGTTCAGAGGCGCCGATGTCAGTATCATATCTCATAATCGGGAAGTAGGATCATGAGGGGCGATTGTCCCAAACCGCCGTAATGCCAGTGTTTGCCTTTCGTGACGTAGGTTTTGATGTTATCACACTGCTTTACTTGTTCCTATATAAAACTAACAAATTAAGAAATATAACTTTTAATTCTAATAGGAAGATTCGGATGATTCGGATTAAGGGAGATGTTAAACTTATAATTTTCTATTATATATTTATTTATATTGTATTAAAACATTATTTCTCATAGTAGTATATGAAACAAAAATGTATAAAAATTTATAACAACAAAAACTACTGCCAACGCTTTACTCAATGTGATAACATTTTCCAAAAAAGAAGCAATTTAAATTTAAACAAAATAAATTGAAGTCTATAAAACTAATTTGGCTGGGTATAAAACACACTGGTTGGTCTTGAAATCCTAGATCACAATCATAACCTATAAAAATAAACAGAAAGACCAAGATGCCCTTGTCGAATTTCAGATTGTAGTTTTTTACATCTAAAGTAACTCCTGACAGCCCGAGGAACTCGTCAGAACTAGGAATTCATAAAAGATTTTTCGAGAAATTGCTAAAAATAAAAAAAAAATGGCAGAAGTGAATTTATTTTTCAGAAAAATATTAAAGGTTTCGAAAATTAATACAAATAATTTATTAAAATCTCAAATGATGTATTTAAAAATAAAAATATTATAAATAAAAATACGACGTGTTTTTGTCAATATTAGGAATTATTAATTAAATTTTGTTTTTGAATTTAAAATTTAGAAAAGAGAATTTATGAAATATATTTATTTAAAAACAAAATAGTATATTAAATTTTTAAATGACGAGTGGCAAATTAATGTCACATGTTATTTGTATAAATTAAAACTACCTAACCTTCAAATTAATTAGCATAAAAAAATGCAGCACATCTTGGCGCTAATTACGCGTTTACTCCGTAAAAATGCAAACCTCCTGCGCCTAAAGAAGTTTCACTTCTCATATTGATTACTCTTTACATTAATATATCATGAAATAAATTTTTAGAAGTCACGAAAGGTAGAATGTGTTAAAGAGTTAGGTGACTTGCATATTCGCATTTTAAACGAGAGACACTAGGGTTAACACATCTAATGACGGTCGCCCATTACAAGTTGTTAGCGAACGAACCAACGAACCGACACAGAATCGTATTCGATACGCTGCGTTTACAATCATATCGACACATTTGAAAGAACGTGTGCGTTAAATACTACGTCGTACAAAATGTATTACGAAGTAGTAATTAATTAATCAATTCAAATCAAAAATGTATTCAAGTAAGCTTTTACATATTACAAAACAATGTAAGGAATAGTGTGATAAACGTTGAGGCATAAAAGTAGATGTAGTGACAAAAATTGAGAAGCTACCTGCTTAGATAGTATGAATGAAAGGAGACTGACAAAAAGGATTTATGAGTGAAGAATGAATGGGAAAGTTCGAAGGGGGAGTCCAAGGCAAACGTTCCTGGACCAAATCTAGGACATTTTAAATAAGGGCCAGGTCAAGAGTATACTAAAACGACGAACTTGAATGAAAGGAATGAGAATGAAAGAATTGAAGGAGAGATGCAAGGATAGTGGCAAGTGGAAGGACGTGGTCTCTACCTACCCCTATGGGAACGAGGCGTAACGCTAGTATGTTTTACATGTCATGCTGGCAAAACGGTGAAACACGTTGATTCTCGTTTAGTAATCGCGAATTCCAATTCTGGGCATAGGTATCCTAGGCACCGCTAAGTTTCTGTTTATATAAATGAAACTTACATGATTGTTCTTCCCAATCTATCATAGTTTTATTGCTTTGTTACTGCGGATTGACAGACCAGACTAGATCAGACCCAGAATTTTTACAAGGCTATGCAGGTTTCCTCACGGTGTTTTGAAGTTAAATTCTTTAGGCGCATGAGAGCAAAATTTTTACCGATGAAAAGCGTGATTAGCGTCACGAATACGTGCAGCGTTTTATGCTAATTCGTTTGAAGTTTAAGTAATTTAATATATACAAAGAACATGTAGCAATTTGATTGACGAGTGGCACATCATTTAATGAATAAATTATACTATTTTTCGTAAAGTATAAAATATTTTATAAATCACCTTTACTAAATTAAAAAACAAAATTTAATAAATAATTTCTAATATTGACAAAAAAACACCAGGCATTTTTGTTTACAATTCGTTATTTGAGATATCAACAAATTACTTGTATTAATTTTTGACACTTTAATGTTTTAAATTCATTAAATTCCTAACATATCTTTCCTTCCCTTTTCCCTCCCTCTGAGTCTCAGAAATCTAAAGTTTTATATTTGTATAAATATTAACAAGACTTAAAAATTAGTTTGCCAAAGAAGGTTCACTTCTGACACTTTGTACACTCGCACTTTTAATTTTTCGTCATCGAAGAGTTGAATTAAATACAATACAATTCGACACTTTAGTTTGACAAGTAATTGGTAATAAATAAGGTAATACATATAAGATAGCCAGAAACCTTCTGTACATGCATTATGCATAAAAATAATTTTTAATAATAATTTTCGTAATTCTTTAGTAGCCTTTAGATTAAGTCTAATACAACAAGGATCCTTTTGAACCTGTTCGGGGCAGAACCCATAACAAACCATATCCCTTTTGATTACAATGTTATTTCATTAATTTATCAAGCAATATCATTGTGAAAAATACAAATCGCTAAGTTACAAAACTGAAAGTTAAATAGAAACAGTAAAATAACAAATATATACACAGAATAAAAGTTTTACTTTTAATGTATGCGAAATAGCAGAATATAAATTGATATTGGATTTACTTAATCCAATCAAACAATCGCTTCAATAAAATATATTTCTCATTTATGATACCTTGCAAACAACGTATATTACTAATGTTGTAATAAATTTTATATTAAGTAATTTTTTTCCGTTTACAAAGTGAGGGCGGGATGTAATAATTCGTTTCAATTTCATGCCGAAAATAGATTTGCACAGTTTATATACCGACAGCAATATTTGAATATCCATCCTCTTTTATCGCGACGTTGAAAAAGCCCCAGTATCTCTTTTCAATGATACTTTGCGACTTTTCCATCAAAATGATAAATGACTCCACACTTTGCTCAATATTTACCTCATGATATTGAAGAGAATTTTATTATCTTAGCATAATGTAAAGACTTTCTAATTTTATCTCCTTTAATATACCGACTACATAGCTATACTTTGGATTAATAATTACATAATGAACATTTTCGATATATTAGTTAAGAACACTGCAGAATCTAGAATTTTCTGTCTTAAAAAGTCATTTACAAAATTGGCTATAAATCACCACCGAATATTATTGGTTAATTTAAACGTTTTTTAAAGCGATGATATTACCTTAAAGTGACTTGAGTTTAATGTATTTTACTATTACGTTATTTAAAAATAGCAATTTTATATAAAAATATTTGTTTATAAACCGAGTAATCGTTAAGTTTTAAAAATGGCACCGCATTTGAAGTAACATTATTCCCTAAATTAAACAATATGTTGTAGCCGCAATAGTATAGATTCATGCAATTATTCAGATACTTTATCTAATAAAGGTAAATGGTAGCCTTTTAACATCTCTATGATTGGCACAGGCCTAAATACCCATAAGAGAGTAGGGCTTTTAGACCATAGACTCATCATTCCGCTCCACTGCAGGTTGGCAGATTACAAATATCACGTAGTGGAATATCTGAATGAAATACAAGTCCAAACCCCGGATACAGATGTATTCGCACAAAAGAAAAAGTCATGTATAAGGAGTGTTTTATTATGTTTTAATAACTGCCTCATTGGTCTAGTGGTTAGCCTGTTCAATCACAGTCATGAGGTCCTGGGTTCCAGTCCTGGGTCGGGCGAATTCAAAAATCAATATTGGATCTTCTATTAAGATTTTTTCAATATTTGCACGAAGTTGGGAAGTTGGCGGTGTGATTCAGCCCCGTGCCTCGGAGAGCACGTTAAGCCGTCGGTCCCGCGCTATCTCTTTCCGGTTGTGTCGGTTTCTCGTCACATCTGATTATGAGAGTGAAGCAATAGGAAGTGGACTTATGTACTATGCCTGCCAATCCGCAGCGGAGCAGCGTGGTGGGTCTATGCTCTAAAAACCCTCGCTCCTAGGAGTGAGGAGGCCTGCGCCCAGCAGTGGGACGTTAATGGTCTCCTACTTATATTTTTATACTATAAAGCTAACTAGTATACGATTTGACAGAAGCCGTAAGTGGACTATGCATTGTTTTTCTAAATAAATAAATACCCCAGAATTGCTCCCGGGATATTTTCCTTTACCCAAAAGTATAATGCTGAATTTGAAATAATGAAGCACGTAAGTTTTTAAAAAGAGAAAATGATTAGTGCTTGCTCAGAATTCAATTCAATTCGAATTCAAATCGAACCCGGGATTTGCCTAAAGAATAATTCACGCATTTCACCAGTAAGCTATGAAGGGCCGTAAACCCCTTAATCCTTCATTACCATACCAAGGTTACTAATTAATTAGGCCGGACTCAAAACGGAGCTATATTTCACGAGCTGACAAATGCGTTCATTCCATCACACCGGATAAAATATTATTAAAACAAACAAATGGACAAAAAAGATATCTTTTCGAATGAGCCGAAATCAATGTGCGAGCTCCGCTACATTGCTTGCATTTCTACGATACTAAAATGTCATATAACTAACGAAATTGAATATGAAACATCAACTTTATGTAATGGATATAGAAAAGAGTTTTACTTGTTTTAGTGTTGGATAATAAGTAGGAAATGTCGATCAGTTTCATAGCAGTAATTTAATGTAACAGTTAATATGACAGCGGGCATGAGTATGCCAGCGGGTCGCCTGTATATATTTATGCACTCACACCTGGAGGTCTACCGATCAAAAATATTTTATTTTGAGTTGCCTTTATTATAGAGTAGTATTTATGTTGATACCGATAAATACGGACTATTAATTACTGATTGTGCTACAGTTTTAATTCAAGTTGATTAATTGTAACGCATAACGGTATTACGAGTCAAATTTGTATAGATTCTCTCTATTATCTTAATTGACTCACATTTTCACTAATAGTTTGAAATGTGCCTTATAAAAATAGATTTCTGGATACTATAACCTTCTATAAGAATCTTTTTAGTCATGTAAACTTGGATTTATATAAGCCTTATCAGTACAAAAGGTGATTAAATAAAAAAAAATTAAATTATTTCTAATATTTCAATGTGCCTGTTATTTCCTTCTATAACTCAAGAACTTAATGCTTGATGATGATAAAAAAAGTAGATATTTATTATTGATAATGTGAAAGGGAAGCCATATGTAATTATTAAGTTTAAATGCTTGCTAATTCAAAAACGATTTGATATATATTAATGAAAATATATATTATAAGAACACGAGACTACACAAATATTACATATATTTTAGTATAGTTTATAAATAGATATCTCAATATTATTGGCGCTATTTCTCAATAGAGGAAGTCGCATGGACTAAGTGGTATAGATATTAATTTAAGTATGTATTTGTAATGTTAACCAAATTTGAAAATGGTATAAAAGCCATATTCCTAAACTGCATTTTAAAATTTCCAATTAAAATCAGGTCAGGTGTAAACAAACTGGGTTGTGTAAAAATTTGCAATTGTAGGTTTACAATAGCTATTTCTAGCAAGCAGTTTTTTCACGATTACAAACTTAAGAAGCAACAGTAGCTAGACAGCTAGTAGAAAAGTATGGAAATCACCAAAAAAACAATGCAAAAACGATTGTTGGTACAATCAGATATATTACAATATATTTCTGCATGCTATCGTAAAAACACAAACGACATCTATTTAATATAACCAACCGAACAAGTACATAAACATTCATTTATGATTATTTAATTTTATTATTATTTAACAAATAACATATAAAGCTATGTTTTATAAATGTTAGAATGGATGAATAAAGCTATAACAAAAAAGAAAAATATAAACATTTATCAATGATAATCAAAGTTGAAACGTAGGCTGTAGTTTCTGTTTGTGATGTAGTGACGCTTTAAGAAATACAGGGGAAACTTAAATGTAAAAAATTGTAAGACGGATAGAAATATCACTAATAGCGTTTGCATAAGATGGTAGAATAGGGTGTGGAATATTTGATGATATATTTCATTTATTTTACCGTGACTTGTACCACCAAGAAGCCAATAACATAAGGTTTATACATACATAGCATCACGCCTCATTCCCATAGGGGTAGGCAGAAACCACGTCCTTCCTCTTGCCACGATCCTTGCATATCTCCTTCTCTTCTTCCATTCTCATTAAACCTTTCATACAAGTTCGTCGGTTTAGAATACTCTTAAACTGGCCCTTGTTAAAAATGGCCTGGATTTGGTCCAGGAACGCTCGCCTTGGTCTTCCCCTTCCAAGTTTTCCATTCACTCTTGACTCATAATTCCTTTTTGTCAGTCTCCTTTCATTCATTTTCTCTACGTGCCCAAACCATCTAAGCATACCTTTCTCAATTTTAGTCCCTACATCTTCTTTTATACCACATCGGTGTCTTATCACACTATATAAGGTTTATACTTTCGAAATTTCTACAGGAATGGGAAATATCATTATAGTAATACCCTATACGTAATATCTCGGTAAAGTATTGTTAAATGTGGTAGAGTTTGCTAGTAATTTAATTTTTATCAGCTCATTACAGGTGTGATTGTTTTAATAGACGCTGGAAAGCAAACACGTAGTAACGTGGAAATATTTGTCCTAACAAAACTACTGCGTTTGTGGACATGTGAACCACACAATCTGGAAGAAGGGGGGTATCCTGGTACAGCCAGGCAAGTCCCACACTCCCGATTGAAGGGGTATACTTCATCTGGTGAGCATAAAGCATTTCATAAAGCATTTCTATTTAGCTACAAAATATTAATATTAATAGTATCCAAGAATGATAACTCTAATTGACAAATACGGAATCTAAAGTTTTTTCTGTGCTACTACGTGTTTTCTTCCCACTATCAATATTATGAACTTGCGGTTATTTTTATTCAACTATAACTTGACACTCTATCATATCTAGTTCAAATATTAAATCCCGTCAAGTTTAATTACATAAACTTGTAATAGATAATATTTGGATGTTAACAAAGTTTTTTTTTTAATATTCAACAAAATTGTACAGCATTTAATTAATGTTAGCGTTAAAGTTAATTTAAGCATAGAATTGCATGAGACATTTAATGCTCTCAACTTTATATATGTAGAAATTTAGGGGAAAAAATAAAATTGTTATTACTAAGTAAGGTTCCTTGAATTCCTCCTAAATTTTGGTATAGCCCACGGCATTTTCGGCGAACGTCCAACTTTACATTGAATCGTGGAACGTTACATTGAATGCTTTTGTACAAAATGTACAAAAGTGTTGAATACGTCAAACAAGTCCATTTGTGTGCAAACACGTGTAATTTGAGATGAAATGTGATGCAATTGATGTCTTTGTTCGAGTTCGGAAATATTTTATGTGACCTCAAATCGCTGCTGACTAAGGTTTAAAATTTTTCTTTTTTTTCTTTACAGGTACCAGTTTAACTGTTCTCCAGTTTAAGGTTATTTAATAGCATAGTTTAGGTTATGAATACATTTAATATTGGCCTTTAGGACATGCTTAATTTGTCCGTTGAAAGTAAAACTTAGATGGAGTTAGAAGAAAAAGGACAAAGAAAAAAATGTTATTTATGGTTTAAATTCTGACGTTAGACGCGTACTTAATATCAGAGAGAGTTTTCCGATAAACGACAACTTAAGCCAGACTTGTCTCAAGTATTACGTATAAAATATTATTGAATATTCCTTCTAAGAAACCTCCATTAAATCATAACTTTGTAAACAAGTTTTCTCAATAATATAGAAAAAAAGAATATACTCGCAATATAAAATAAGCATTATCAATTCTTTGTAAGTTCGTATTCTGTTTCGTTTTAAAATAAGATATTGTTTTATGCTTGAGTGATTAGTTACAAGTGTTCCTCCGTCCTCTGTTCTGAAAAGAATCCACAATAAACTCAGTCGGGTGTCTTTTTCTATGACAGCACTAATTGTTTTTATGATTCGAATATATTATTTTTCACTATGAATCATTGACAGGTTTTAATAAGGTGCCAAAACAAGTCCTAAAGACGCGTGAAGAGCATCAATCCTTGAGCAATTAACACAATTAATACCTAGACAAGCATCAATAGAAAACAACCCGACTCGAGTCGGGGCTATAAAGAAATCAATCTGCCGATTAGGTATTTCAAATCAATAAAATCTAAAAAGTCCATTATTGGATTGTTATAGTGAGACAAAGTCTCTGGAAGTGCCTGGAGGTGACAGAGGTTATTCTAGAATCACGTAATTTTATTTAAAACTAGTTGTTCCCACATTGTAATAAATTTTCATATGCATTTAGTGAAATTATGGTTATTTCAAATTACAGACACATTCCAATTTTATTTATTACTATAATACCATTTTACTTCCACTTTTTGGCAAAGCATTTGAACTTTTTATTCCTTTGTTATTAATAATATTTTCTTTTGTTCTTCATAAATTTATTAAGTTTATATTAATTTTGTATGTTATACGAGTAAGTGTTCAAAAATGTTCTAGCTTAATGAACAACGTGATTTATGTCTAGAAATATCGTTTTAATAATATACATATATAGTTCCCGCGTATCTTAATAATTATTAATCGTGAATTGTATTTTTAGTGCGGCAAATTGTATTTACATTATTTTAATCATTATTTTGGCTTACTGAGAAAGCTCTTTACACTCGCTATACAAGGAAACCCAGTGGAACTGACAAAGAGATTCCTCTTAAAGAGATATCTTGTATTGTTTGGTAAATAAACATCACTTAACCATTTAATCAAAAACTGCTCCGCAAGATATTGAAAGTTCTGTAACATTGAGGTATAATAAATAACTGAACATATTTTAGACATAATTAAACAAGTTGGCAGCGTTTCGAAGTTACTTACAATTAATTGTAATTGATATTGAATACTAAAATTTCATACTCTTAAGCCACTTTTACTAAATTTTAATAATAACTTAAAATATTAATGAACAACAACCATAACAGTTTTATTCGAAATCGACTTATTTATATTTTCTGTCACGTATGGAATGTAAGAAAAGAATAACTTTATGGCTAAAAACACTTAATCAAAGGGAAACAGGGGACCTACTTAAAATTGCGCAGTAATAATAGAATTTGATAACAAACATAAATTCATACACAAACATGCACAAACACACACACACACAACTTCAAAAGCATGCTCATTAAAGTTACTGACAGTATTAATATAACAATTTATTATATATACATAAATAAAGATTAAATGTTATTTTGAATTATTGTATCGAATAGATTATCCGGCTGAAGGTACAGACACTCGTAGCACAAGTTTATTTAGTACGAGTGTCTACGCATTTCTGTCTTAAATAAGTGATGTAAAATTAATTGCCACAATTACTATTGTAATAATTAATTGCCACAATAAAGATTATTATTATTATATAAGCTCACTAGTGTTTAGGACTAGATTTTTTTATTATTAACAAAAACAAACGTACCTCACCTTAGTGTTACCAACTATTAAAAAAAATCATTAAGAACTAGCAACATTAATAGCTATATGATAAATTTGTATCTTAAAAAGGGGGAAAACACTGATTTCTAGTTAAGTAAAAAATTTATATGTTTAACATAAAAATATTAAAGCCTTCGCCAATGAGCATGAACTTCTTAGTTTTATATATAACAAACCTTTTAGGTGAGCATTCAAAAGATGACCCTGTACAATTTTTGCAAATATGATTATAACATAATTAAATTGCAATCATCAATTAATATTAGAGAAAGCTGTATTGAAATCAAGTGTTATATGTATTACAAATAAATAAAATGTAGTATTACTTCAGTTGCCGATTAAAAAGCATTTTATTGAAGACTGAAACTTCGAGAAACCGTATTAGGAATATTTCTGCATTTGTGATATAAGTCATTTTTAAGCCAGATATGGTCATGATATTATCTTAAACGTTTAATTGTATCGATAGGGATTAGTGATAGATGCGAGAAAAATTTATCATGGATAATGTCCCATCCAGTATAACCCATACCGAAGATATTTTTAGTTCTCATGGGAGTGTATCATAAGGCGGCTCGTGTGATACCGCGGGGAGGAGGGTCGGCACGTTTGATGCCGGCCACAGGTGTGATGCGGTCCATTTGCCCGGTGAAACCATGATAAACTGTAGTTAAAGACTGCATTTTATANGATTATTATTATTATATAAGCTCACTAGTGTTTAGGATTATTATATAAGCTCACTAGTGTTTGTTTGTTTTTATTGTTAACAAAAACAAATGTACCTCACCTTAGTGTTACCAACTTTTAAAAAAATCATTAAGAACTAGCAACATTAATAGCTATATGATAAATTTGTATCTTAAAAAGGGGAAAAACACTGATTTCTAGTTAAGTAAAAAATTTATATGTTTAATATAAAAATATTAAAGCCTACGCCAATTAGCATAAACTTGAGGACTGAAACTTCGAGAAACCTAATTAGGAGTATTTCTGTTTTTGTGATATAAGTTTTTTTTAATCCAGATATGGTCATGATATTATCTTAAACGTTTAATTGTATCGATAGGGATTAGTGATAGGTGCGAGAAAAATTTATCATGTGTAATGTCCCATCCAGTATAACGAATATCGAAGATATTTTTAGTTCTCATGGGAGTGTATCATAAGGCGGCTCGTGTGATACCGCGGGGAGGAGGGTCGGCACGTTTGATGCCGGCCACAGGTGTGATGCGGTCCATTTGCCCGGTGAAACCATGATAAACTGTAGTTAAAGACTGCATTTTATAAAATCAAAATATTTTGTGCTCATTAAGGTCTTTTGAAATGTTGGATTTTGAATTTTCTGCAGCGGTAATAAAGTGTAAATTGACTCTTTGACGTTAGGAATACACCTACATTGCTTAGACAACAGGGAGTACTTGTAATTAATTATGAACTTTATTGAATAGCAATAAAAGGTCAAATTGATTTTACATTTTAGTTAGAAAACGTTTGTATGGAAAACCGAAAGGGGATGTTTTAGGGTTGTCCCCTGCAATTATTCGAACTTTTTTCGCCGTAACATCCATCCTTGGACTTCAACGAACATTTAAAAAAAATAATTGACTCAGGCGTTGTTGTGTTATGCGTTTACCAACACATTTTGCAATTCATTTTCATATTATAGATAAAGATAATAATTATGTAGATAATGTTCTAAAAGCTCTATCAATAATATCCTTATTGATATACAAGTGAAAAAATAGAATTATTTAAAAATCAAATACATTGATGTATCTACCAAAATATGTTGAATCAGAATTTATGTTTTCATATATGTAGCAACAAAATGGAATAGCATGATAACTAGAAGAATTTGATTAAATCAAATAATATTCTTTTATTAATCAATGTTCTTTTGATACTCCTGCGGATTTACTTAGTCCCAATTTCATCACGTAGAGAAGCATTAAACAGCCCTCAATACCAAAACAGCTTCTTAGTCTTCAGTCATTGAGGGATTGGAATGAAAAGCTTTGTCATAACTTCCTGACTAATTTTTAGCGTTGCAAAGTTCATAAGTACGCAAGATATACCAAGCAATACACATACACAAAGATTTCGTGGAATATCATTAGCGATCGTTATCGCTTGTGATTTTTATACGTAAAGAAATTAAAATTTTATACTTTATCGATATATATCTTCCTTAGACAATTTTAATTAATCTTTCACGATAACACTGACCTTTATAAGTTCACGGCATCAGTTAATTACAATACTGGGCATTATTATCCTGTTGCCGAGTACGTCCGTATACTCGTCGTTAGCTTATTGATGGACGTTATCAATTCTCAAATTAATATTAAGAATAGTCTATAGATATTAAGAATATTTATTTTTGAGCAAATGCATCATAGTTATAAAATTCGCAGCTCGATTTTTCTAGTTACATAGAAGACAATTTTATTCTAATTGAAATGGTAAGCAAATTCAAATTGAAAGCAATTTTCTAACCATTTAAAAATCCAGGCCTCCTGAATCATATGTTTTTGAATAATCTGACATTAGTTCTATTTTCTTATTTACTTTACAGAAAATCGAACTAGGATATACCTATTATGGAAATAAACATTCATACCTTTACGCCAATATGTGCATATTAAGGATCTAATACGAAATCTATCACCTTTTATTTATTAACAGATTACGTATCTAATAGACTCTAATATAAAATGCAATTTATCCATATCGTTCCTTTGGATAAATAGTGATAATGACCAAAAAAAAACTTTCAGAAAACCGTTTGAAAATTTAAAAAAATGTTTAATCAATTAACGATATATAATTAAATTTTGTTAGGTCACAGCGTTTTACACAAGAAAATGCAGAACTATTCTGGGTTCTGCTGTATACTTAATTTAAGCTTGGAAATTTAAACGAAATCATATCGCTGTATAATATTTAACATTTCAATAAAGATCATAAGAATTAATTGTTAATTGGGTTCAATAGATAGATGGAAAATACTTTTATTGTATACTACAAGAGAAATACAAACAGGAAATACTTAAAATAAAATATAAAACAGTACAATAAGCCAGTCTTATAGCTATGCAGCGATTTATTCCAGGTAACCTTTATATTAGAGAGACCGTGATGTATACACAATCACATAAATGTTTACATATATATAAATAAATTAATATAAATGTACATATATAAGTATCTACGTAGGAAGAATTAAAAAAGAAAAGTGTAATAACTGTCGTCTTATTCACACAGAGACAGGTAATGTGCTTTTATCTGTCCCTTAAAAATTGGCAAGGATTTAGCTTCCCTTATAGATAGCGGAAATATATTCCACAAATTTATTGCACGAACAGAAAAAGATTCATCATAAAATTTTGTAAAATAGTGGATTTTGAAAGAAAACCGAAAGGTACCTGTTTATAAATATAAAGTAACGTGACAACTTCAACCATAATCAACATGTCTTCTTTCAATTTGAATACTAAGTGACTGATAAATCTGAATTAATAATTATTTAAGTACCGAAAATGCAAAACGGATTCGATCAATAATAAAAAATAATTATTACATCCAGATGATCTTTTTTGTAAAAAATATTAACGTAGTTTTTTTTTTAATTTTATAAGTAGAAGACTAATGTCCCACAGTTGGGTATAAGGGTTTATTTTCGGAGCGGTGAAAAAGACCGATGCCTGTAAGTCTGTTATATAAAAAAAGTGTCAAAAGTTTTCTTCAATTTCAACATTGTATTTTTCAGGAAAGGAAATCGTCGGGAATTCGTCTATAAGTGAAAGAGACATGGAGTAGTCCAGTGGGTTTAATATGTAATATTTAACTCTTATAATTAAAGAAGCTAATGATCAGTTTTGGGTCAAAACTACATTTTCCACACACATACACAATGTTGGGCGGAAATTGTTTCCGTTCAATAATATAAGAAAGTTCACCTCACGGCAAGCTTGCGTTAAGCACACGTGAAATCTGGGGTACAATATAAAAATATTAATAACTATCTTCAGCTAGCCTCAGTTGTAGGTTATAAACGAGAATCATTACTGTGATAAAACACGAAGAGCGATGGAGCGATTCTTGTGTATCCCGTTGATTTTATGGGTATTCTTAATGTGTGGCCGACACGATTGAATTCTTTTAGTGAGGCTTCATTGTGAACTACAAAAGTCCCGATCCACTGACATGTGAAATGTTAATTGCCATTTAATATTATTTCTATAAATATCTATCGATGATCTCCGATCATTAAAAATTTTACAAGAACAACAATATTACCTAAAAGAAAATATTTATTGATAGTTTTATCTGTTCCCTATAATTATGAATTCGATTAAAGATAAAGTATGGATATATGTTCAAACATATACGTCAAATATAGAGTCTGTCTCAACTTAACGAAATTCCAGACCAAGGAAATATAAGTTCGATGACGTCGCTGGCACTGTGGTGTAAGTGGCTCCACTGAGGTCTTCAGTTCATTTCCAGTCAGAGAAAATTTAGTTAATGTTATTTTCTAATTTCTCAGAATGTGGATGGTTTCAAGGTTTCATCGTCGCTTCAACCGATGGACGTCTACTGCTGGACGTAGGTTTCAAGTAATGACGTCCACAAGGCCCGACTCTAGCGCCTTCGCGCCCCAACGTCCATCGGTACTGCGAACTATGTGCCATGCCCATTGCCACTTCAGCTTTGCAATTCGGTGGGCTACGTCAGTGACTTTAGTTCTACTGCGGATCCCTTCAGTTCTGATTAGATCACGGAGAGAAATTCCGAGCAAACTCCATCGCACGCTGTGTGATTCTGAGCATGAGGTCAGCGACCACGCCTCAGAACCGTATGTCATCACTGGCATCACGCACTGTTCGAAGGCCTCGGGAATGGGTATTTACCACCCTATCAGGAAACACGTGTCGCCGAGCAAAAAAAAAATCGTTTCAGAACGATGCAGTGTAAATCTTATACTGTATAATCAGTCACCATCATCTGTGATTATAGTTAAGCGCGAATCTGTTAGCAATAAAAAAACGTATCCTTCACGGGAAACTTGGCTGGAGTTTTTGACTTTATTTTTAAAGAAAGACGCAGGTTACGTATACCGTAGTAATAGTCATCTTTCCTGTCGTCTAAAGAATTGCTTTAATTAAAGTATATTAGATGGATTTTTCTATACAATTCATTGAGAAAAAGAATCTGCGATCATAAAATGCAAATGCAAAGATTTCCAGATATAACTGGAAATCAAGTAATAATCGATACCTCTAAATATTACGAATAACCGGTCAACTTGTATTTTAGACATTTCGACGTCAACCTAGGTTCAACTTAAAACATATAATTAATAAAAAAGGTAGTAAAGTAAAAAATGACTTATTTTTGAAACTCTTTAGGAACTCTTTAACAAAATTAGGATTTTATAGTAAACTTTGGTTCTGTAGCCTCATTTAGATATTCCCTTAGGAGTAAGTTAGTTAAGTGTTGCCTCTTCCTTTTTTATGTTTCATGATATTAGTTATTTTTTCTTCATTTCACTGTAGTTTTATAGTTTTTTTTTAATATTATATATATGTTTAAGAGATTACACCCGTTTAACGAACCAAATAAAAAAAAAACTTTTTATACGCGAATGAAACCCTCTCTCCTATGAGTGACGAGGCCTGTGCCCAGCAGTGGGACGTCAATGGGCTGGTACTTACCATACCTTTTACGTGGATACTTACGTACGTCGAAACATATATATCAGCGCACATACTATTCGCAAATAATGTGAAGATCTATTGATGAGTGATTTTCTAATGAAACCAGTTTAGGGTACGTGTTTGATAGCTTAAAAATCTATACCGGATATAGGTAGGGACAATTTTTGTGATCTATATAGCATTTTGTTACGTTACATCACATTTTGTTATTACTGTTAATGGATAACACTATCAATTTATACAAAATTAATAACAGATTTCGGACCGTCGTCAAAAGCCACATTGTAATATTATTGTAGCGGGCTAAATTAATAGAGCGGTGTGTAAAGGTTACACAATAATGGCTTTATTCAGGTAAATCGCGAATAATAGGTTGTTCTCTTAGCGCGCCTTATAATTCACCCATAATATAATGTTATCGACATTTTGCAAACTCTCATGTTTTAACAACTACATATATAAAACAAAGTCGGGTCTGTTATATGTAACTATGTTTATAACTCAACAATTCTGAGGTGGCTAGACCAATTTTAATGATATCACCCGAATGCGCCCTTAATAATAAAAATAATGTGGAAAATGAAATTAAAAAAAGATATACAAAATTGAGCTCTTTCATCAACGCATCACAAGATTACCAAAGTATTTGCCCAATTTTTTTGAAATAAATAAGGTAAGAAGCAGCCTATTAACGTCCCACTGCTGGGCACACTCGCTCATAGGAGAGAGGGTTTTGAAAGCATAGATCCACCACGCCGCACTATATCGGATTGGCAGGCATAGTACACAAGTGTACTCTCTATTCCTTCACTCTCATAGTCCGATGTGGCGGAAATCACGACCGGAAAGAGATTGGGTGCAGGACCGACGGCTTAACGTGCTCTCCGAGGCACGGGGATGGAGCACACCGCCAACTTCCCAAATCGGACAAATATTGAGAAAATCTTAATAGAAAACTCAATATCCATTTTTGAATTGACCCGACCCGGAACTCGAACCCAGGACCTCATGTCTGCGGTCGAACATGCTAACCATCAATGAGGCAGTTAAAAATACTTTATGCACATTCCTTTCGCGATATAGACGTCCATAAAGAACGGTTTTTACCACATTCTTACATAATCGAGAGTATATAAGCGAAAAACGACCGCATACTGCGAAATGTCCATAACAGGTCGTACTTTTTAATTATAATACTATATACACATTTCCATCACGACGTAGACGCTCACTAAGAAAAGGTTTCCCCATATTCCCATAGAATCGAGAACTAATAACTATAGTCGAGAGAATAGCTAGTTTGAAATATAATATTTTGTACTATATTAATTCTATCTTTGTTTAAAAATATTAATTAAAGAGATTCAAAGATCGGATGCATATTCCAACAATAATTAGCTAACTACCTATAAAAATCGATACAAGTATTTCGGATATTTGCCAGAACAAAAAGAAGTACAGGAAATTCACAATATAGTTTTTTTTATTTTGTAAAACTATTGCGTAAACCTTGACATTATTCATAATCGATATTGAGTTCTCTATTAAGATGTTGTCAATATTTGCCCGAAGATCTCTCTCCGATCTTTTTGGATTCCCATCATATTGGACTATGAGCGTGAAGGAATAGAGAGTGCACATGTGTACTATGCGTGATAATCCACAGTGGAGCAGCGTGGTGGATCTATGCTCTAAAAATCTCTCTCATATGATTGAGGCCTGTGCCCAACAGTGGGACGTTAATGGCTTTTTATTGCGAAAACAATGAAGAGACTTGGAATAGATATATTTTAATAAATAAGGAATTCCATGTACAAAGAATATCTTTGTAAAATGTTTTCTTTGTTTATAAATAAATAAGTAAACCTTCATAAAATCCTTGAGTCCTCCTGATAATACATAATTTTAATCCGATTAAAAATAAAAAATAAAACCTTTTGGGGTTCATACACTATATATTCATATAGCTCAAATAGTATATATTTATATAAACGGTTTAAAAATAAATTGTAATAAAAGTCAAATGTTTTGTAAATTGTAATGAAATCAATTAATAAACAAGATTTCATCTTGACCAAACATAGTGAAAGAGAAATTTTATATATCCATATAGATATGTCAATAAGCTAAAACACTGATTTTACTTTGAAACTCACAGATTTTTCTTAAATCATTATATTTAATATACTTACACGTATAATAGATATCTTATTTACACAAACATTGCCTACAATGAAAGTACTCGAGTTCGTTCAAGTGAAAGCGACGTTTTGAAAACAAAACGCTATTGTTTAAGGGCTAAACCTGTATAAGAAAGGGGTAAAGCACCCTGTTGATATCCAATTTTCCCTTTTACCACCCCGATACAAAGAAATAATAGTATTATTATAATAGGATAACAATAAGGAAGTTGAGATAAGACCACCAGTTGTGACACGAGATTGACAAAATATTTTGCGGATAGCTGTTGTTAGAGTTGATCCTGCTTAATCTTGTTTGTTAAGAGGGATTAACAGTACTTTCCTTTAACGTCTCATTTCTGATGCTTGTTGAACCGCAGTGAGAGTGTCGTATAACATTTTCAATAACTAAATCTTAAATTAAGATCTTATTCAATTTTTAGCACACGCTCCCCATATATCTTGTTCAATATTTGAATAGTGAATAAAATAGTTTTGTAATCATCTATTCAAATCCAAATACATATTTTTAAGATGATAATTGATATTAATACAGTTTTTTCATCAAAATATTAATTCATTAATTATTTTTTAATCGTATTGGCAAAAAACGTACAGCGTTAATTATTGAAAGTTCACGTAAAAGATTTGAAAGTTTTTTTATGCAATGTGATAAGACATAACAAATTTTTGAATATTATATTACCGTTATTAAAAGGAAATAAATCTATAGTTTAACATTTTAATTGGAGAGGTTGGTCTATCCATTACATATTTGTACAAGGTTAAATTGATTGAAAGAAAATTATTTCTGTTTTACTTTTGCAAATGTCGTTCAGACCGAAATTCGGCAATGGTGACCTATTTCTTATAGAGATTTGCCATGTGCATTGGAAATATTACAGTGTAGAAGTGTGGAAACAAGCCGCAAGTAAATTATCAATTCCCTTACTTTCAAAGTTATATGAGTACACAAATCTAACATGAAGCGAAAGAAATAAGGCACAGGATGGTCGGCTTAACTTCCTATAAGGTGAGTCTAGGTAGGTAACCTACATGGAACATATGGTATGGTGTGAATTTTTAACAAAAAAACTGCGTATCAATATTTCAAGTTATAGACTACTGACTCAAACCATTGAACTTATGATTTAAAGTGAAACTATCTGATCACCCTATGAAGCTCTTATAGATTACTATAAGAGGAGGTCTACATTAGTGGGTACATAGTGGTGAGAAAGCTAACCTTAAAAGCCTGACCGAAAATTTCCCGAGGGATAATGGACTTCGGATCTCTCAATAACGATGCTTTTAGATGAAATTTAAAGCCCGTATAAAGTCCGACTAGAACTCTTCTGTTATCAAATTTTTATCTATTATAAAATGCGTAACCTACATTCAGTACCAAAACAATTTTAATGAGGTACTTATCACAATGTTATGCATACAAATACAAATAAAGCTTCAAGCTACGGGTATCAAATATTAAAAGCCCAAAATTCCCAGCCCAAAATTCGACTGCACCGTACTCACTTTGCTAACAGATGTCCTGGTTTCGATTCCCGGGGACTTCAGTCGTGGCTAGTTACTATCTTAAGCAAAAAATTACGTTCCACACTGTCTAGAAACTATGAGAGGCAAATTAGCTCTTACCAGGTTAGCGCGCTTTCATCTTATACCTTATTATCGCTTGCCATCAGATGAGATTACAGTCGAGCGCTTTGCTTTCAACAATTTTAAAAAATCCGAAAAGGGCATGGAGTTTGAATCTCTGAAAAACAATGCTATATAAAAATCTAATGCTTGTATTACTTGGGGCTAGAACTTACTACAAAGTTATACTTATAAAGTTTTGTCACTCTCTCTTCAACTTTTTTAAAGTTCGTCCATGTAGAACAACTCTTATGTCTAACCTACATCCGGTAGCAAAACAATTTTAATGAGGTGTCCATCTGATAATTATGCATTTAAAGATATTGCTACACTCAAGTAATCAGGGAAAAGTGCAAAGTTCAACGAATGCCATATACTGTAATTAATACTCGCCCATTCGTAAACTGTCAGGCGAAACGGGTGAAAACAAATACATGAATATTAAACGAGGCATAACTCTTCGTCACTAATCCCATGTCTATATTGTAGCATCATTTTAAGCTTTTTATTATTTGTACGTACACTGAAATATAATTTTTAGTAAATTTCGTATAAATTTAATGTATTTTATGTATTAACTATCTGCCTATTATAGTTCCACTATTGAGCACAACCCTTCGCTCTCACTTGGGAGAGGGTGTATGGAACTTAAAGCTCTGCAAAAAAAAATTTCTTTAAAACAAAAAAAAACAACCCAAAATTGCTCCGACGATATCTAGGATGGTTTTGTTCCATTTCAACTAGGCATTTAAACCATATCAAAATAGGTTTACGTTTTAATATACTATTGATGATCGATCGTTAAAAGTTAAAGCCAAATTTATTTCTAAAAAGCTTATAATAATATAATGAGGTGTATAACCAAATTACATATAATTTGGCAAAATTTGTATCAGTTTTCTTTTTTTTATCAAAATTAGGGTTACATTTTTCCAGTGGTAAATAAAAAATAGTACAAAAATATAGTCTTGAGACTGATTACTAAAATTCACTCAAGGTGTGAATAGATATGCCCAGAAACAAACTAACTTTAGAAAATTTTATTTTATTTCAGTTTCATTTCTAAGATTGGTTAATCTACCGGCAAAATCAACTGCTCCGTTTGCAAATTGTAAAAGGACTTGTACAGTTTAATGAAACTTGATAAAGCAATAAAATACACAAGACAGCAATAATTTATCAAAGCGGACTCGATCCCTAGAAAACGGGCAGCTCTTTATAATAAATAATATTGCATTTAATGAGTAGATGGATACCTGCGACTTTCTGCCGAAGTTTTATTAAGAAAGATTTTAACCCACCGGGATTATTTTTTTTTATGTAATATATTTATTATTTTACATTTTTTTATATATTTGTTTTTTATTACATATTCAAGCTTGCATAAATATATATAAACATCTATAGATTAGTATGTCATCCTATTTTATATAAGAAAATTAGCTATTTGCGCTCCCTTTGCTCTTACAAAACATAACATTAATTTAAATGACATGCGTAATAAATATATATTTTAGTATAAGTACTTATTAATATAAGCATCATTGCACAGAGGTAGCTTTTTAAATCCCTGGTGCCTCAATCAGCGATGAAGAGGGTTCCGCTGGGTTTTAGAGGGTATTATAAGGCCTGCACCAAGGGCTACTGTAGTCCTGACCTAAGGGTCATGGTTTGTCCCTAAAAGCATTTCCTATTGGTAAAAATGTATGTCCTGTCAGAAATTGCTTGTAGGCAATAAGATCGCCTTTGCCTTCATCTACAATTGTTGACTTTTATATGTATAACTCTTTTGTAACCTTTATTTATAAGGATGTGTGCAATAAAAATAAAAAGCGCCTAAGTACATAGTGCACATTTCAGAAGTGAAACTTCTTTGGCAAAATAATTTATAAGTCTTCTTTATATTTATAAAAATCTAAACCTTTACATTTCCGAGACTTAGAGGTAGGGAAAAAGGTCATTTTATTAAAATCTCAAATGACGAAATGTAAATAAAAATATATGATATAAAATTATAAAGTAAATTTTGTAAAATCAAAGAATTAAAATAAAAATTTTACCCTCCATCGCCTAAAGAAGTTTCATTTTAATAATTAATTTGGGGCAAATCAAATAATGTAGGCATTCTATGAAGCAAAGTGAAAAAGAAGTTACTGCGCTGGATACCTAAATGGTCAATGGTCAATGGGTATAATTTTCCCCATGTTTCAAACAACGGATAGACGGTGTCTTTTTCATTAGCATGAGTACAGATTATACAAGCAAGTAGCGCCTTAATATATGGCTCGGGGCGATTCGTTTTTTGCACCCGATTCAGCCACCTTGGCCCCAACAAATGTGTGGGCAATCCGGTAATTTATTTTTTTGGTCCAATAAATTACTCACACGTCAAAACTCTGGACGCGCGGCGGAACACAACGAGTGATATATTGGGGCTTGTCACATCATTGTACCTTTTTCTACCAATTTTAATAACCTCGATTAATTAATTGCTCAATGCGGTACAATCGTTTATCCTAATGAGGTATTCAATTTGTAGGCGGATGTCCCTTAGATAAATTAAAACAGTGAAGGTATTTTACTACGTAAGATGATTAACGATTGCTTAGATTACATACTATGATGACAAATATTTTATAAACTTTTTAATATCCTGGAGGAAAGTATATATTATTGTAAGTAATTATCTTTATATATGTAAATATATAAAAGAAAGTTGTGTTAGTTTCGCTATTTATAACTCCAGAACGGTTGAATCGATTTGGCTGAGAATTGGTGGGAGGTAGCTTAGAACCAGGAGAAGGATCCTTTTTTTACCATCGCAATTTTTTTTTAATGGCTGATAGTTTAGCGCTTGACTGTGATCTCATGATTATCTCTGATGTTAAGTGATGATACAGTCTTAGATGGAAGCGCGCTAATCTGGTAAGAGGCGACATACCGCTTAGGGGTTTTTACACAGCCTCGTACCGGAACACAAATCTTTTTCTTTTGGTGGTACGTCATTGCTGGTAGGGTGGTAACTAGTCACGGCCGAAGCCTCCCACCAGACCAGACTCAGACAAATTAGAAAATACAATTTCCTAATTTCGTCCCACTGGGGAACGAACTCGGGACCTCTGCTGGGAAGGCAAGTACTCGCACCACTGCACCAACGAGGCCGTCAAAATTAAGATTGGCTTCTTAGTTTCGCATTTCGCTTGCTACGAAACATAAATAACCAGAACTGATGAACAATGTGATTTAAACTATCAAAAGAAATTCCGCCCTCAACGGGCAGTGTGGATATGTTTCTTATTTGTAAAACAATTTGCCTAAATTAATGAAAATGCTACCAAAAAAAACATTCCACACTGACGAAGTCGCGGGTTCAGCTAGTATTTTTATATTTACCAATTTTTTAACAATTAACAATCATTATAAAAAAATACATAAGCGGCGTTTAATCCTTTTGCGAGAACTTTTCAATACAATTTTGTGGAAATACGATTATTTATTAATTTAATTCAAACGTATGAATAGTTGAAAAAACTATATTAATCCACTACAAGTTGAAGAAATATATTTGAACTTCAGTGGAGGGACTTAATTACTTAATAGTAGGAATTAAAATAAAATCGCAGGCAATCCTCAATTTTATACTCTCGTCGAAATACATTTACATTGTCTTAAATGTAATTTATAATCTGAGACACTAAATTACTATATTATGTGCATTTAAATTGAAAACCCTTTGCACTACTTAAAAATAGTACATTTAATATGTGTTTTAGAATTACCCATTAGTATCAACCAATATCAAATAAAAAAATACTACGTGTTTATATTTTAAGCCTACATCTTAACAACAAAAAAAAGTATTTCAGTTTTTCTTTTAATAGAATGCATTAATGTGAAAATCGAGGAAAAGATTTATGGCCATATAGATATTATAAGAAAACAATTACTTCAGTATTATACAATTACTTATATGATTGCAAATCCATTTCTTATACATATACCTATAATTATCGTCTCACACATCCCTTCTGGCTAAATTTAATGAGGGTTTATGATCCGAATTTGAGCTAAATATAAAAAATATTTCAAAGGAATCTATTTGCAAGGTGCTGCTCTATTAAAAATAGTTAAGGCTTAAATCTCAGCAATCTATTCTAACTTGTTTTGTACGCAATCATTCGTTTAATCTGAGAGATTTGATAATATTTCTAATTAAGGAGGGAGAGAGAAAGTTTGCATAGATATCCGGTCATTCTTAGCAGAGGTATGAATGTTTGTTTCAATAATGTTTAATAGAAAACCTATTTACTGCATTAGTTTATAAGGTATAGTTTTAGATTTTCCTCCGCATAATTTTAAGAAATATGCCAAAAACATACTTCTACAAAAGGCATATTATAATGTTGAAGATTATTTAAGCAACACAAATGTTTGGACTTGATTCCAGTGGCTCACAGAAGCAAAATATAACACATTGTAACATAAAAAACTGTCTTTATATGAGTAACCGCTGAGTTACTTGTCGATTTTTTCCAGCGGAATCAACTTACCGCACCGGTGGTAGATTTGTTAACAACGGATGGACTACTGACGATTCAAAAGAGCTTTTAGAGAGTACTTGAATAAAGAATATTTTGATTGTGAATGAGACTTATCATAACCTTACTTCAAAACAAATACAGAAAAATGGAAAAATGCATCAAAATAAATGGAGTAGTTTCGGAGTTCATCTTAGTGTTATACTGTGAGAGTGTATTACTTTCCCAGTAAATAAAATTAAAAAATCTCAGTTAAGCTCTACAATAAAGAGACATTGAGAAAGCAGAGCATTATAAATTATATATAAATTACATTTTCAAAGACCCTTAATCAACGAAATGCAGCAATATGTTACTACTTCAACTGACTGACTACAGTATAAACGTAAACATAAAGAAAGAACTAAATAATATTGGAGTCAATAAATCAACAACTGAAAGTTTATAACAGCTTAAGAAGTCTTGGCATTGTTTAAGACTATAGAGAGACAAGTTATTAATTAAATTTTGAATTTTCAAATAAACTTTGAGTAGTCGAAGTTTTGATACACGGTACAAAGTATTTCAAGTATTCCAAGCGCTTTATTATACGAAGATACACTCAGTATATAATACTTTGGGAATCGCAACTGAAACTTTTAAGCTCTTAAATATTATAAGACATTGACTGAATGACAATTCAAAAGTGTTACAAAAGCCTTCTTGAATAAATATATTCTTGTTTATGGTACAAATTTTTCATGGTTTACTAAATTTGTTATATGTATATAGTAATAAATAGAAATTTTAACAAAAAAAGAGCCGCCTTCAAAACAAACTTACAAATATATTAATATGCTCTAAAAAGTAAGAAATAATTGCGTATTCTATTATAGTTTTCTTCGTATTCTTATATTCGGAGTCGGTGTCATGATTAACGATACTCGGCAGAATCTTTTATAGGCTATCCGGATATTTGAGTCACCTACCGTACCATCGGTATGGTCAAGGAACTGTCGTAGTTAAATATGAAGATCAATGGAACTCCTCAACGGCTTACAGTAAGGGTGCGATTTATGGCAAAATATATAACTGTCTGTAATGAAATGGCAATGACCTTACGTTTGATGCTGCATTGCAATATTATAAGGTGTAATACGTGCGAAGCGGTGGTAGCAGATTCGGGGGTGGGGGGGGGGGGGGG